>JBBBVU010000014.1:26313426-26326056 GCA_037177055.1 Atherinosoma microstoma | reverse complement strand
GTGTGTGTGTGTGTGTGTGTGTTATGATCCCTGTCTGTATGTAGCTGGGTGTTTGTGTGTGTGTGTGTGTGTGTGTGTGTGTGTGTGTGTGTGTGTGTGTGTGTGTGTGTGTGTATATATGAATAACTTGAGTTCAGGAAACAGAAAAGACTTTTACTGGCTGAAATAAAAATGTGTCGACAGAAATGATGGAGATGATGGACTCGATGTGGTAACCTTTACTCAGTGAAGTAGAAAACTACGGATCTCTGCAGAAGCTGAAGTAGATCGATGATCTTTACATCTCAGTAGCATAGCAGGGATCCTCAATCCTGTTCCTCGAGGGTCGGTGTGCATGCAGGTTTTTGAAATGTCCCTGCTGAATCACACCTGACTCAAATCAGTGGATAATTAGTAGACTTGAGCAGATTTAGAGGTTTAGTCTGAGATGTTACTGATCTTTATGTTGTATGACTGAAGGCTAAGGATGTATGTAATTTTGGAAAATGTATTTCAATATCTCATTTCATGATGTTTTGCTTAAAGCCCCCCATCCTCTGTCCAGAGAGTGGTCCACTGTATTTACTTATTTAGTCTGCCTGTATCTAAAGCGACCAGTAGCTATTTAAAAAATAGTATGGCATCACCACAGGTTATCTATCAACTGGAAAAACTTGATCAGAAGATAATTTTGAGATTTTGATTTTAAATTCTCCAGCTCTGTCTCATTTGTCAGTGTTCCAGTGAAATGTCCTTCACATATAATTAACTGTGATATAGATCCTCATAAGTTTTCCATCAGCAAAAATCAGAAGAGAGGGCTGCAGCTTTTCCAGAAAGAAAGTAAATTGAGTCTTTTAGGTTTTCTACTTCAGCAGGAAATTGAAAACATTCAAAATAGTTTTGGCTGTTTTCAGGACATTTTTCTGACCAAATAAATATGAATTAAATGAATCATAAGGTTATGGTATAAAGAAAAAAGGAAGTGTTTGCGCTGTGTGGAACTCTGTGTTTTGTGAAAACATCATGCTGAAACCTGTAAAGTTGGAACCGGTTTTATTCAGTTTCTTATTTGTAAAAAAACAATTTGTTGGTTAATTTAGAACAAAATTTAAATAGAAATGATCAAAATAATTTTCAGCTGTTTCAGAAAAGAAAATCTATCTTCTGTGATGACGTCTTTAAAACTTTCATTCAGCTGCATCTTCATCAAATTATTATTTTTAAAATGAAAAGCTTCAGACATGTCAGTAAGAAAATACTGAATCTGACTTTGTTCTCTGAGAGCTGCACGGTAGCAGAAAAAAATATTATTTCCCATAAACAAGATGGTTTCCTTAACATTCTTCTTCAAACTCAGGCAGAAAAAGTGAGAGGGAACAGAGAGAAACCACATTTTCCTCTGTGTATATCAAGAAAACAGAAGGAGGGATGAGTGAAGGAGATGGAAAAGATCCAGGGAGTGGCACCGGAAAGAAAGCGGGGAGAGGTGTGGTGAGACGGGGTGGGGGATGGGAGAAAGGGAGGAGGCTCTGCACTGGGGGATGGAGGACATATTGCTGATGCTGTTGGAGTCAGGGAGTTACCATGGTGATGGGTGAATGATGAAAAAAAATATGGGAGGGACTACTAATTTACACAAAGATGGACACGATGAAATGTGATTAAATAACAGGCCGACATTAAATGTCTCATCTTCATCCAGTTCAATGCTCCTGTTCCTGCTTCCGTCAGGGAGAGGACAAAGAGGAAAGAGAAGGGGGAAATGTGATGAGAAAGGGATGGAGGAGATAAAGACCAAGGCGCTCTCAATCGGCTAGGAATGAAGAAATAGGATGTCCCACCTTGGAAATGTATAGCTTGGTTAACTTAGCTGAGGTGGCAGAAGTCAGTCTTATAGCGTCACAAAGAAAAATCTGTATCTTAATAATCAGCTCAGAACACCAGGAGACAAAACATGAAACTGAACCATAAAAACTCAAGTTGAACCCTAACCCTAAGGAAGTAAATTCAAGGAAAAATTAAGTAAAACTACAATAATCTCTATATTTGAGAATTATTTGTCATTTCTCTTAGTGCTGTACGACTCAGTCTGACAGAGAATTACAGAAACTTGGTTTCAGCCGTTTACGTGTATTGATGACAATTATATGAAATGAAAATCAGTAGGGAAACCTTTTAACAGGAAAAAAGAACTGCTTGCCTTAAAATAAAAAATATGGAAATAACTCTTTACCAAAGAGAAGTCTGATTTTGGGTTTGTATTTTTCTTTGATACAAAAAGCTACTTTGATTTGGAAGAAATTGTCATTTCAAACGGCTGCATTTCTTCTTCATCTTTATTCTTCTATCCACATGTAAGACCTAGCAGTGGAAGCTTGCAGATAAGTTTGTGTTTTTAGAATCCTGGTCATCATGTAGCTGACTGTACCATCTTAGATAAAAATAAACACAGATCCTGTAGCTCTGGGGGCTCAAGTAGCACAGGTGAGCAGAGGGAATCATGTTTAGGTTGAGGTTGTTGAGTGGACCCTATGGTTTTGTCTGAGACTCTACTAAAGCTTTTCTCAGCCAGCTCTAGCCACTTTGAGGCCGTAGGCGAGATTATGGTTTGACTTAATGAGCCCATGCGCGGTCGGGCTCACCCAAAAGTTTAGACAGTGCAAAACATCATGATAGCAACGATTCTGTTCATAAAGATGCCACTGCATGTGTTCAGCAACTCACTGACTACAACTGTACCAAGTTACATGAGAATAGCACAAAGCTCACAGATTTTATGAAGGTTTTGGACAGAACCAAGTGGACTGTATTTGGCCACTTGTGCCTTCACACCAGCCCCTAGTTATATCTGCCTTCATGCTGCAGACACCACACTACTCGCCGTATTCAGTTTGAGCGGGGCCGTCATAGCGAGGTTTCGTGAAGTCATTTGGACAACAACAATGGAGGAAGTTGAGCTCATGATTTACCTGCTGTTCGTTATGTTGCTCACAGTTAGAAAAAGATTTTCGGGATTCCATCTCTTCTCGCTCTGCTTCTCTTGCTGCTAATGTTTTCTCTGGCTTTGGGTTTGGGTTTAGTGAAGTTTGGAGTCGCGCTCATGAGTCATCCCGTGATTCTGGCCAATAGTGACCTGCAATGTGCATACTGGGCTCCTCAACGGAGAAGGTGCTAAAAGTGTATCTACTCGCCCCGGGAAAATCGTAATGTTATTAACACAAACCAATCAAGCCGTATGGTGCTGGGCTGGGCTGACTAGGGGCTGGTGTGAAAGGGGTATTGGATACCCACAGTTTGCCACAGAGGGTTTTTTTTACCTCTTGAAAGTGAATCCGGCAAGAAAATACTTTACACAACAGAAGGCTGTGTGCATACAAAGGAGGGACAGATGGAGAGACGGGTGGAAAGGAAAAAGGCAAGACAAGAGGAGTTTCAGGTGGAGAAGCAGTATGAGAGATAGGCAGAGAAGCAGGAGGAGAGACAAGAGGAAAGATGTGTGTTTGTTTATTTGTTGTGAGCATGTGACCAAATGTGTGTGAGTATTAGTGTGTCATCATGAATCAAATTAACTATTGGGGATCAGAGAAGAATTGGATCTGAAAATGTGCACATTCTTGTCCTGCATAACTGTCCATGTATGTTTGTGAGATCCAGTTTTAGATGATGGCATGATAGAAGATTATGATGGACATTTGTTGCAAGTCAGGTATCCAAATCAGTTATTTATTTGGGACAAAGAACGGATTGACTTGTTTTTCTTGCACAGTGTGAATCAGAATCCTCACAAAGAAAAACAAGTGTAGAAATGTCTGGGGGGGTGGGGTGGTATATCATTATCAGATGCTATAAAGCCTGTATTGGCCAGCTGACACCCCCAGGCAGAAACCACTTAGAGCCTCATGGTGACATCTGCTGAAGCCAGCTCTGCACCAGTTTTTATTTGCCCTTTCAAACCAGCCCATTTTTGTTTGTTTTGTGTTTTTCTTTTTGTTTGTGTGTGTCATTTTTTAGATCTTTTTGAATTTTTTTAGAAATGTAAACTTTATTACTAAGTCTTTCTTTTATATATTCATTTATCCATTTTTATTAATCTGGAAAGTAATCAAAGTATTTCCATTAAAGCCAGTTACATTTGTTTATAACTAAATTAACTTCTGATAACTGATGGCAGAATTAGAAAGTTTTCCACAAACGTTGATTAATCAGAGTTTAATCCTCACCACCTTATGAAGATATGAAGAACAAAATGGGGTAGAAATGATCATCAGTTATAAATACCCCTCCCCCCTATACTGTCATGGGACAGTGTTCAGTTGTCAGGGAGGAACAAAAGAGAAGCCATTTAGATCAATGGTAATTCAGTGTGAGTTACACAACCAATGAGGTGGGGGGGACTTTTCATCAGCCATCACAGCTGAAAACCACTTTTACTCCCCTAACGCAAAATGAAACCTAATTCTAACATGACTCTTAGTCCAAGTCTTCATAAAGAATGATTCTGTATCTGTTTCCCTGGAAATACGCACACATGAAACTGCAGCTGTGTTAAACGGTAGCTGCGGAAATCCTGAAGATCTCTGCTTGTGTGAAAATGGCTCAAGTAAATCAATTTACATGTTGACTGCTATTTTGGTCTGATCTAGACTTAATCATACTTTACTAATTGTTTCTATTTGATAATTTAATGATACTTTATTAATATTTTCTCCCTTAGAATATCTGTATTGATATTTGTCTTGTTCAGCGGGCTTATGTCTGGTAAAATCTCTTTTCTTCCACTTCCTTCTTGTCTTCTCTCCACAGTTGGCTGCTGAAGAAGATTGTGGAACTTGATGAAGCTTCACTCAGAATTTAACCTGTGACTTCAGGTCACCCCCTACCAACTTCAAATCAGTTTGTTTTCCCGTCTCTGCTCTCCTGACAACATTCCTGGAGTGTGTATCAAGACAGGAAGGCTGTGTTTTTATGTGTTGAAAGGAATCTGGGTATCTTGTGTTAACGTGAACAGGACGTTGAAAGATGTGTGTGTCGCAGCATCAGTGGATGAACTATAAGGGGCCATACTACCCCATGCTCCCCCTCATCCTCTTCCTCTTCCCTTTGGGCTTCTTCTTCTCCATGCCTCTGATTTCTCAGGGAGCTATCCACATTCCCAAACACTGTGAGTACTGCACCACACCGGTTCTGGAAGTAGTTATTCTAGTTTTCCTTAATGATATTATATAAACTTATTATCATCTAAATTAGAAGTGTAATCAGCATACACTAGAGATGGACGTTAATCACACATTAACCTCAGATGTCACAGTTTCAGTTTATAAATCAGCCAATCAGGTCACAGTAAGTGTTTTGTGAATACTGATGAAAATTTCCACCTGTTTATCCAGACAATCAGATTAGAGTGATTCCTGATCCCAGAGGTTAGGGCCTAAGATCAGGATCCATATGATGATGGTCCCAGAGGATGAATAAAGCGAAGAATCAGGATAAGCCAACCAGGTTAATAAACAAGCCAGAGTAAGACAGAAATAGGGTCGACTACAGGAAGAAAAGAAAGACAAAAATGGAAGAAAAACTGTAAGAAATGAAAAGAGAAGAGACAATGAAAGACGAAGAGAAGTAAAGAGAATAACAAAACAACAGAAGAAAATTATAAACTGATGTAGAACATCAACGAGCTCCAGTAAGAAAATCAGCCGAGCTATTAACAATGATAAATCTGCTGTGAAACGGCTGCTTTATGTCTGTGTTGTCAGGGTGAAAGTGAGTTTTAACTTGTTTCGTATCTGCTGTCCTTTCACTGCTTTCTCATGGACAAACAGATAAAACATACAACAGTAAGTGGCTTTCCTTCTTCTGATAAATGTGTGTGATGACTTGGACACTTTCAGATTTAGATTGATTGTCTTCTGTCTCCGTGTTCCCAGCAGCCTCACAGTGACACAAGTTCGCTAGTGTTTTCCTGTTGGGGAACTGGTTAAATTTATCTGACATTTATTCTCTCACTTGTCCAGTCAGATAAGCAGGTTGAATAATGAAAGATTTCAGACTTCCCAGAAAGCGATAAAACATCTCTGTCAGTGTTGAGAAAATTACTTTAAAAAATGAATTATAGTTACTGGTTAATTCTCCCAAAAACTAGTTGAATTAGTTATTGAGTTACAGAATTCTAATTATAACTAGTCACTCTGGATGTAGTTGTTCTGTGACTTCTTTATTTTTCAAATGTTAAAATATTTTTCATTTAAAGGAACTTCAACCCTCTGACGATTCTTTAAAATCCTGACAAGTTTGTTCCCGAGGCCACACTCATCTACCCTCACAAAAGGTGTTCCAAAAATATTATAAATTAATATTTTTTTCCACCTTAAATGAGTCATTATTTTAAAACGGCGTCAGACTGAAATATACATTTAAAAAAACAAAATTACTTTTTGATGTTTTTAACCCTTCAGTGGGCATTATGCTTACAAAAGTCCACTATTTTTTAACAATAAAAAAAAAAAAGTGAATAATTTCCATAAAATACATTTGAAGTACTATTTGCTAATTATTATTATTAAGCCTTGGGATGGGTCAATGATTGGCAGCAACATTGATTTTCATGCATTATCATTTCTTTCACAGTCTCCGTTATTCATAAAAACTTACACATGTGATCCTAAGGCCACGCTCCTCAACATTTGCAAAAACCGCTCTAAATTCATTATAAATTAATATTTTTGGCCACCTTAAATGAGTCACTCTTTTCAAACAGCTTCAGCCTGAATTATAAATATAAAAAAGAATTACTTTTTGATGTTTTTAACTCTTCAGTGGCCATTATGCTTACAAATGTCAACTATTTGTTTTTTGGAAAAATACAAAAAAAAGCTAATTAATATCTATAAAATACATTTGAAGTAGTATCTGCTAATTATTATTACTAAGCCTTGGGATGGGTCAATCATTGGCAGCAACATTGAGTTTCATGCATTATTATTTCTTTCACAATCTCTGTTTTTACATGAAAAGTCACACATGTTATCCTAAAGCCACACTGTGGAATTTGCAGAAACTGCTCTAAAGTTACTATATGTTAATATTTTTTTCCTCTTCAAATGAGTCAATCTCTAAAAACAACAACAACTGAAGCCTGAAAAATAAATTAAAAAAAATAATTACATTTTGGTGTTTTAACCCTTTAAAGGCCAATGCTTACATAATGCCCATCATTTATGTATGAAAAAAAAAAAAAAAAACCAATATAATTTCCATGGAATACATTTGAAGTAGTATTTGCTAATTATTTTTTATCAGGCCTTGAGATGGTCAATGATTTGCAGACACATTGATTTTCATGTATTTTTTTTTTTTTAGAGTCTTAGGTTTTTTTTAAATGAAAACTAACCACCGTAGCAAAAATCTGCTGTCTATATTCATATACAGTCAGTCAGTCTTTTCAAATAACTTAAACCTAAAATGTATACATATCACACAATAATAAAATTCTAATGTTTCTTTAACTCTTTAGTAGCCATTATGCTTATAAAACTCTCCCATGTTTATAGGGGGGAAACAAATCCTAAAATGTTTTTATAAAATACATTTGAAGTAGTACTTGCTAATTATAATTATTAGGCCCTGAGATGGGTCACTGATTGGCAGTAACATCTATTTTCATGCATTTGTTCTTTCACAGTATTATTTTATAAGGAATTGAATTGAACCTAAGCCCAACAACTGAAAGACAACATACTAATGAACTAAATGCTTGAGCCCTGTTATAAAAACACATTGGAAAAAAAGATTACTTTTAACCAGAAAAAAAGGTTGATCAGTGTTTTTTCCAGTTAACACCAACCAATATCAGCAGCCAGCCTGTACGTACATCTTCCATACAGGTTGTCATGGTGATAATGTGCTGCAGGAGTTGCTCAATTTGTAGCAGTGCAAAGCTGGACTTGGGTTTCATATTCAGGCTTTGTGAGTAGGTCCCGGGATCAAACCTGTCGGTGCTGGGACACAATGAAGCGTCTCAGTGTTTGTCGGAGACCAAATTATTTGTCCAATTTGGAGATCCTGCCACTAACTCATCCATCTCCTTTATGCTTTCATCTTCTGAGGAGTCTTCAGAGGAGTCATAGCTAGACTCAAGCTGGTCTGTTTCCACGTCTGAGTCGTCCTCTGCTTCAGTGTCCAACTCAGAATTTTAAAGATGACATAGATGTCCTCGCCTTCAGAACACATGCTGATGTCAAGACTCTCCTGCATGCTGTAGTGTCTTGACATCTTCAGAAAACTACTTCTGCACTGCAGTTCATTTTTATAACCAATCACTTGCATAAACTACTTGAGCAAAACAAAAATAAAGCCCAGTTTAGTTTTGGTGCAGGCTGCAGCTGATATAACAGTACCTGAGCAAAAACCAAAACAAATTCCAAATTTGTTTTGAGTCTGGCTAAACAACTACCAAAGTGCCAGAATAAGAACCAACACAAGCCCAATTTCTGCCTGCTGATATATCTTTGAAGTGCTAAAGAAAGGCTTCTCAGAATTTACAGACAAGACTATCAACCAAAATACCTCCGCTTGTCTCTCGTCCAACAGAAGTTTACTAAAGTGAGTTGTGGGGTCTGGGAGGTTCAACAGGGGATATCTGGAAGAGGAGGGCAGACAGTTGGTTTTTGATTAAATAAATAGTTTTTTTTGTTTTATTTAGTTTTTTTGTTTTTCAACCAAAAAACAGTTTATCAAGCAGAAGAAAAGCATCACAGCGGATCTGCATTGCAGTGTGGATGCTCAGTATAAACGTCATCTTCAGTCAGACAGTGTTGCCAACTCCTTATTAATATCCAATAATAATAATATCCAGTAAGCCAGGGTGGGATTAGCCAGCAGCAGCTTTTCTTGTTTCATGCTCAGTCTAGAGTACTGCTGCATGAGGAGGACTGAGCCTTCTGAGCACTCATGGAAGAGGGAAGGAGGTGGAGCGGCAGAACCCGCATAAAAAAAGCAAACCATACATGCTTTCACATCGGTCTCCAGAAATCTCATAAGTCTGTAATTCCAGAAAAAGTTGCTAGATTTTTCACTAGTTGCTTTTTTGAAGAAAAAAAAGTCGCTATGCAAGTCTAGCAAGTCTAAAAGGGGCTTTGGAGAGAAATCTGACCATGATGACTACAGCCACAGATGCATTCATTGGTGTGGACTGACTTAATAATATTTACACAAGACTTAAGTATTTCTGCTGTACCACCCTTTTCACTCTAGCAAATACTGTGCTGTTTCTACTTGATAATGACTATTTCATTACTATGTGTCAATGTTTTTAGTGTCACAGCCACCAGTGCTGACGGAAATGCCAACATCATTCACAGCCTTTTCTCGAGAGGACATCGTTCTCCACTGTGAGGCCTCTGGTAACCCCGCACCCACGTATGTACACCTGCTAAACTTGTACAGTGTAGTATACTAGTCACAATGGTTATCTATCTATGTATGTATGTATGTATGTATGCATGTATGCATGTATGTATGTATGTATTTTCCACCAGAGACATTTATTTTATTTATTTCTTATTTATAATATTATAATATATGATTATAATATTTATAATTAATTTAAATTAAATTACAAGTTAAAGGCATTAAAACATTTTTTGTATCGAAGAAAAAAATATCGAACCGTGACACTAAAGTATTGAACTGAACCACCAATTTTGCATATGGTGCACCCCTAATATATCAGAGGCTGCGCTAGAATTTTTTTTTGTCAGTCACTTTGAATGACAGGGTCATTAAATTCCTGTCATTTTGTGTTTTTAGCCGTCACTTTTTTTTTTTTAAATGATAGCGTATAATGACATAGCCCATTCAATTTTTATTACGCTAATATTCAGTCTGAACAAGGTGAACAGAAAATCCACACTGTCAGATACATGGTCACACATCATGCAGATGCTCAGAATATAAATTTACATTAAATCAAGACAGAGCAGTGACAAGTTTGCAATGACAGTTGACCCTGACAGCAGAATCCTGCACGGGTCCAATGTTACAAACCGCACCCGCCCAAACCATAATTACCAAATCCGACCCATGTTTATCTTACAGTCAAATCTGGATCCGACCCAATCCATTGACACATTTATTAACGCATTAAGTTGTTAATTGTTCCCACACCCTGTTCCTCCGTTCATTGCGGTATTTACTTTATTCATTTGATACTGTTTTGTCCCTGTTTTTATTTGCAATAAAAAAAGTAAACTACAATGACGCACTAAATACAGATAAGGTCTATTCGAAGGTTTTTCTTTCTTTTCTTTTTTTTTGCAGAACTTGCACAATATTCTTTTTAACTTGCAACTGAACCCTGCTACCTCTCTATAGTCCCTTTTGACATTTGGCGGCTTTATTTGATTCAGAGATTGCAGTGTAGAAACAAAGAGTCATTTCGCCTCTCGGTTTCAGCTGTTCTTCTGGACCAAAAAACCTGTAGGGGAAAATTCTCACTTACTCCAGCTGTGCATTGTGTGTCGGTGTGGAGGGAAGCCCAGCATGACCTTCAGGGCTTCATAATAAAGGCAATCCCGCCGCCTGATTAGTAAAACACAGAGCTCCACAAAAATGATAGGCAAAAGTAAATAAATAGCCTAAATAAAAATCATATTTTTACGCACGACCCTCAGCTACCCGCGAAATTTAATCGATGTCAATTTTACCCGCACAACAGCATTTTTGCTGGAAGGAAGCTGAAAATAGTGTCAATAAGTTAAGATTGAAAGAAAATATTGGATTGAGACTAATTAGACTAAAAATAGTTCAAGAAAATCCATCATAGTGAGACATCTGTCCAGGTGTTAGTGAAATCCTTGATGCCCCAGCTCAGGTTCAGCGGGAGGAAAACCGCAGCATGCACTTTGTCTGCAGTTGGGGTTAGCAACTCAAGTCTGAGACCTGTAGTGGTCACAGACTCCATGACAGTATCTCATTAATACGCTCACGTGATCGGGGTGAGAATTGCAATCTGTCAAAATGACGGATGGCCTTCAGATTTTTCACCGTTTTACAAAACCCGTCAATGATGGAAAATATTTGGTTAACACAACCCCTGATATACATATATCAAGTGCAATGCAAGAAGTTCCAGTGGTGATCAAAGTCCACACTATGCATATATGAAGCCTAACCTAAAATGGTAGAGAAGGTGTCCGCCTCCTGAGGCCAAACTGGGAGCTGATTCTAGTTCTACATCTGATTTTGGATTTTTTATCTGAGGCAGTGTACTGCTTCGCATACACTGTGTTAATTATATGTCCAAAATTGTGTATTGTAGTGATTCAATTCATAACCAGATTAGTGTTTTATATTCCAGTGTGAATTGTCACTTATTAAAACGAGTTTCTGTCAGATGATGCACTGATGTTGAACTACTTTGAAAAACAGAACAACTTTGATAAGATATATTTATTAGTAACTGTGGTCCACTGTCTGGTATTGTCAGTCCAGATATCCATGCTGCTGTCCATGTTAGCTGTTGCAGACTGGACATAATAAAGAACAAAAAACAAACAAACAAACAAACAAACTGCACAGAGCCACAGATGGCAGAGCATCTTTCATCCAAAGTTGCTGCAGTGTTGGTTGGCTGAGTTGTGACTGGTCCAAGATGGCAGTGACATTTTTCATGGTCCAGGAGGTAATGCAGAGTCTACTCTTTAATATATCTATGGCAGGAGATACAGGGTAATAACACAGTGTTCACGGAGCAGAGACAACTTCCGTGTGGAGCAAAAATGGACTCAATATCATTGTGTGTGTAATTCATGGTATGTAAATTGTTAAAGCATTTTGTGCGTAACTTGGGGGTACTTGGGCAAATGTGTGTTCAAATGCACACACAAATATCTAGAAATTACATACACAAATCAAATGTAGAAATTACAAAAATGCACAAACATTAAAGGCTCATTCCTTAACTTTTTTTTACCTTAAAACTCCACTTTCCTTACTTGATGGCATAGTGACATCAATTATGTGCAACTTCTGGAGCCATCGCAGCCCAGCAGTGTCCAGCGATGGAGAAACTTCACTATACAACTTTTTCATCTGGGATGCATGCATGCTCAATTCCACCTACATGCTAGCAAGCGGATTTAAACAACCCAGCCCCTAACCCACGATAGAAGACATTATCATAGGAAGTAAAGCATCTCCAGAGACAGAGCATGAGATAAGAAAAGAGTCAAGATACAACTGTTTTTTTTGCCAAATTAGCCGTTGATACGGGGTGCATCACTGAGAAAATAGAAAAGTTGCATAGGGAGTCTTTAAAATTCTTCACACAAATTTCTCACCTTCAACGTTCTCATTCTTTCGTGTTCAAAAAGACTCCTACCCAGACAAATCATTGAATACATGCACACGAATTGCTTTCTATGACAGAATAGTTCACCCAGATAGATAGATAGATAGATAGATAGATAGATAGATAGATAGATAGATAGATAGATAGATAGACAGACATCATTATGGGTCACTTGCAGTATCAACAAGTGTCCACAAGAGGGCAGTAATTGACCAGACACACACACACAGTAATTTATGGATAAATACATAAATAGATGAATAAATATAGTTAGATAGATTAATAAATAAAATAAAAAA
>JBBBVU010000014.1:26202099-26217130 GCA_037177055.1 Atherinosoma microstoma | reverse complement strand
TTATTAACCTAATGCACTGTTATCAGCTTGTAGTGCTGAGATTTGGATATACAAATACCGTAGCAACACGTTCACTGATAAAGGTTGGACAGTGTAATAATGTGTGAGACTTATTTAATCAGAAACAAAGTAACATATGATGTTCTTATAAACAGTTAAATACTACTAGAGCTGCATGACATCACCACCGTTGAAAGTTGCAATGATGATATAATCTTCGATAAAATGTGACGGCGCTTTGATTTTTTCTCATACGGAGCTGAGCTTGAAAAACTCGCTAAAGAATAAACGCTAGTAGAGTTGTTTTAGCTAATGCTACATTTTAGTGAGTCTTCTCAATAAAAATCATTTGAAGCTGGGTTTTTTTTCCAACTTTTGATAATTAAAAGGAAATTAGCATTTTATATTTGAGTGTGGATTTTGAGTTATTAAGAGGAGATTCTGTCTGTTGAAGCAGAGTTTACATCAACGCTCTGATGTTTAACTAATATGAAAAACAGGATAACTTGGCGATTGCCTGATTAGCCATGAGTTCTTCTACATTCACATTTAGGTCCCTCCTATCCTTATCTTCCACAATCAAAACGCTCGGTCCATGTGCTCTAGTGCGACAGCCGTTAGCATCTACATAGAGCAGGCATCCAGAAGAGTCCATCTGATTCGCCATTGATACCCACAGATCATGATCACACAGCAACATTTAGTCACATCATGTCTCTTCCGTAAAATATCTAGATAGGGACTACTATTTATCGCAGTTTAGGCATGGGGGGGGCGATAGGGGTAAATTTTCAGCCCTAGCAGCTACCACATTTTATCTTTTGGGCAGCCATGTTGAATTTTTGAAAGCTTCTCTGACTTTTGAGAGTTGAAAATCTGTCATATGGAACCATTTCAGATTAACCTTCCTACTGGAAACTCTGATCCTGTGCCTAATGGTGAGTTTGGAAACTGGTATTTTAGACATTAGGAACTCACATGGACATGGTACTTCAACACTCGGCTGTGGGTGTGCCCGATGCTTAGAAACTCGATAGATAATGCACATTATTAGTCATACAATTAAACAGCTTGGCTAGCTCAGCAAAGCATTGGACCTGGAATGTAATTCAGCAATACGAGGATGTGAATCTTGCCTTAGCACTACTAAGCTGTCCCAATGAAGATGTAAAGAGGATGGTAGTTGGTGAAAACTATAAATTAAGTTCCTATGTCACACTAGAACAAAATATATGCAATATAATATTAATAACTATACTTTCATACGTATATGTTAGTGTGGAATTACATTAATATAAGACTTGTTCATTGCCTTAGAATGATGCCCTTCCACCCAAAATAGATAAACCAAATACATTTGCTCTGTAGTGGACCTTCATGTTATTTGTAGGGTTATGTATGGTTGCAATGCGGGCCACATTATATCACTTTATCCTATAATGGACTTTATTTAACAAAAAATATCTGTTTCTGTTGTGTTTGGTGACTTTGCAGTTGAATGTGGTTTCATTTAACCTTGACATAAGAATTTCCAGACATCTTTAGGAAATCCTAATATAAAAGAGGATGACATTACTCATAAAGAAAGAAAAGCAAGCTGGTGATTCAGCCTGACTTTTTATGTTGGCTCTGTTTCCACCCTGAGATCGCTAAGATTAATCTCTAACTATCATGAAATGTTTTCCTTTTATAGTCTCCATGTCGGAGTTTGAATGTGCAGTTACAGCCCGTAAATATATTTTTACTGTCACAGTTTTTTGGCAGCCATAAAGAATAATAGTTCAACATTGATGGAAAAGCTTACAGAGACTTTGATGAAATGATTAACACCACACTTGTATGTTTGCTAAATATGAAGCCACTGTTAGCTTGTGCTTAGCTTAACCGAGCAGTGGAAGGTAGCTCAAAGTTTCCATTTCCACTAGTTCAAAGATCAAAAGCTAAATTCAAGATTAATTTGGATTTTAATCTAGTGGAACAATTTGTCTTAAGCACATTTCCTTCTTGTATGTATTTTTTTCTGTGTGGTTTTTAGCTCAAGGGAGCGTAACGTTAGCAACATGCACATATTTTCTTTGCGTAATCGTAGTTGGTACTTTAACCCTTTTAGCTTGTTTACAAAGAAAACTCACACTGAACTAACACTAATGAAATCTCTTCAGTTGATCAAATTTCATAGAGAAGTTGTGTCATGATCAAACTGTGTAGATACTCACTGGCTCAGTTTGACACCTCAACGTAGATCTGAATGAAGCGAGTTGTGCTCAGTCTGTGATCTGTGCTGTATATTTCTGCTAAAATGAACACTCGTGGTGTAGTCTTTAACTGTCACTCTGGTAGTGTGTGTACTTCGATTCCACTTTACAAAAGTTAACCCATCACTGCAAATAAAGCAACTTTATTTCTTTAATGATCCTCCAAAGCATTTGTAGAAATCAGTGACATGTTAATGGACGCTGCAAATGTATATTGATAAGATATTTTATTTTCTGTTGCATTTCAGATCAGGGCATTTCTTTGTGTATACGTGGACTTCAATGAAAGTGACATTTCTGCTGTTTGCTGATCTTGTGCATCAAACTATCTGTGTAATGAGGAAAAAGTACATTTTTTACTCAATGGGACTCTGGGCCAGAGGATTTAGTTAAAGCAGCTGTTAGCATTGGTAGTTGATGAAAAATCAGTTTCGATTATTAGAATATTTTTAAACCCTGCCAACATTTTATGAGGGGCCAATGAGGGAAAAATGGGCTAAAAAATGAGCCCCCTTATGGAATTGTCCATAGGTTCCCTAATCATGCAAGTCACCCACCTCGGTGTAGCCCTGGATTAGACGTCCATGAACATTTGGTATCCATGTGATCGAGCATAACCAGTATGGGCATCTCAAAAGGAGTGTAGATGGTTTCTGACTGCATATTTGATAAACATCTCATAAAGACGTTGCTTTGAAAGTCATGAAAACTAACTAAAATCTTCAAAGCAATAAAAAACATACAATGGGAGCCCAAAGTAGAGATACAAAAAGCTACAGACCGTTAAAGTATGTTTACTGTATATGTATTTGAAAGCTATGTTTGACTGATATACAAAAAAACAAGCAATCATGTGTGAAATGACATTTTGTAAAGGCTAAAAGGAGATGCAAAGATGTCTGAAATCAGCTGCTTCGACTATAGTTGTCTTATGTCTTCGTTTTCATTTTAGTTTGTATAGTACGTCTTCCTCTTCTATACTGTTAAAAGGGGCTGCTTGTCTTCTATACTCCTCTGCCCAGGTGTCCATAGTTTTACGTCTTTTGTCAGTCCATGAAGCAAAAAACTCAAATCAACATTTTTCAGACTTCTGACTCTAACGTGGATCCAACCATCAGAAGAATCTTCTGACATCAACCAAAATACTCTTTGTTGAATAAATACACAACTTCTTATCATTTGACATATTTTGCACTATTGTTCACTTTATGAAGTTTAAGTACTTGAAGTTGAGATTGTATGTGCATCCAAAGTGTTGTTTGTCCACCTGATTGTTCTGTTGTCCTGCAGTGTCAGCTACGTTTTAAAATGTTTTAAATCATATTTAAGGCAAAAATGAAGCAGACATTTCAGGTAAACCCTTAAAAATCCCACATGTCATTATTTCTGTGAATGCTGTAATCCTTGAGAAAACCTGCTTATCTGAACTCTTTACATTTTACCACCATCTCCATCTGCAGGCCACACTGTAAAACTCTCCAAAAATTACAGTTATATCTTAGAGAATGAGCAATGTTGATGCTCTGTGGTTAAATTGTGCCGTTGTCAGATTTTAGTGACAATCATAATTCATTTATATGATGGAGATCCATGGAAAAAATGTAATGAATGCCTTTGAGACACGCAGCTCTGTTTTTCTCACCTCTAAACTTTGATTAATTCTATTATTATGTTTTGTGCACTGGTTGTGCTCCCATTACCTGACTTCATGAAATGGAAAGATGGGGAGGTTAAAACATTGTCCTGTTTCAAAAGAAGCCATATGCTGCAGCTGTAACCCGTCGAGGGAGCAGATGTTGGAATGTGAGAGGATGCCTCTTCTCAATATTAATGTACTGTAGGAAAAAAAAGTCTAATGATGAACGTCATATGAATGATTGTTACTGTATCAGTACTGTTTGTGTTTAATAACAGCAGGACAAGGATTTTGAAGCTGTAAAAAGAGGTTTGGGTTTGTTTTAACTAGCAGTAGTCATTCTAACCCCATTAATTTACCTCTATGCACAACAGTTTTACACTTCATAAGCGTTATGTGGTCGTGTATGTTGCTGTCTGGTTATTTAATTCCTATCAAGCCTCTAATTGTGAAGACATGTTATGATTAGTGAAATATCAAACCATAACGGATTACAAAGCCTCTGAAGTCCAGACAGATTGTTTTTTCATCTGGCATTTGATCAAACCTCCACAACCTGGGTGTCCTATGAAAACATGGGATGTTTCTTGGTAACATGCTCTTTTTTTTCATTTGCACAAGGCAGTATCTTGTGTTTATTACATTTATTACATACATAAGTTATCTTGTTGGCATAGCTGACAGTGTACATTACGACTCTAAAACTTGGGAACGCTTCATGAAATTCTGTATTTCTGCATATATGTGACCTAAAATGCCACCATGAGCAAATAAACACCATTAAACAAATAAGAGACAAAAAAATATTATACTTGGTTGTTTATTTATCAAATAAAGCAATCTTGTATTGGAGGTCTGTAAATTGTAAATGTATGTGAAACTCAAGGATTAACCATCCATTTGACAGGGAGGTATGGTGTGAGAGGATGAAATATGGAGTCAGTTAACATGTCTGGAGAATAAGATTTCTGAGAACCTCATTAAAAAAAGCTATTGATGCTTATCAGGTTGGAAAAAAGTAAACAAACAAAACATATGTAAGCCTTTCATGCACTGTCTACTACAGTGGACTCCTATTTAAAGGCTGTTTTCTAGTATATGCATGGGTGAGGATGGTATATTTGCAAATTAGCCACTTCATTGGACATTAGTGAGCCACCTAATACACTGCTACTTACTGAAAAATAAATAGATATATTATAAAAGTTAATATAGACATTCATTGTAATTACCATGCTTGTATCATTTTCTCTGTTTAACACTGAAGCAAATATCTTTTAATTGAATAGATATATAAATATGACAGAATATTATTTTATAAATATTTTTATAGAATAGCTAAAACCATTGAAATAAATAAAAAGCCATATAAGATTTTTAAAAAGCACCACTATACATGTATGTTGAGGTAGAATGCATGTTGAAAACATTGTGGCACTGTTTATAATAATTTATGCATCAGAGAGTTAAATGTCCTCCATTTGCACACAATCTCTAACTGTGGAGTTCATATATTTTAAGTTCAGTATATGATAACTTGCAAGGTCACAAAGGAGCCCATGGTAACCTCGCTATGACCTGGCTAACATGAGAAAAACACTAAACAACAAAGGTGTGCATGACATTGCTGCATGTCTGCAGTTTGCTTAAAGATCGCATGAATAGATCAGGAGGAAGGTGAGAAACTATTTTTTTGAGAGATAAGAGCAGATACAAGTGTTATATTTGGAAAAAAGATGAAAGTGCTTTCTAGCATGAGAACCTTATCTCATCTGTGAAACACGGTCGAGGTCGTATGATGATCGGGTCTGTTTGCTGCTCGATGAAGCAGCTTGGCTCTGTTGTTAAAATTAAAAGCTCCTTCAGATTTTGGATCAAATCAGAATGTTTTGATCCACTTTCAGAAAGGCACACCATCAGACTGAAGAAAAAAATTTCTATTTTGGATTGGCCAAGTCCAAATATAGACATTATTCCTGTGAAATGAACAGGTTGAGAGGAAACATGGTGAGAATGGATCATCAGAAATATTTAGTAGCAGCAACCAATAGTTCACGCAGACCCTCTTCTGCTACACGGATATGTAAAATACCATCACTTACTAAACAAAGTATGCCAAGTATAATATAATAAATCTGCTTTTGGGACTTTTGTGAAATTCTTTTCAACTTTTGGTCAAATTTATGCAGAAATATAAACCCACTAAAAAGTTCCCGTCATCTTGTTTCCACTTTCTATCATTTTATATTCAGTTCGATCTTTTTGAAGCTCGTGGCTGGCATGTTCATTCTAGAAAATATCTTGCATGATCATCTATAAGTTAAGTTTCTAAAGGTTGTGTGTACAAGATTACTCGAGCCATTATAACATATCTGGATTTTGTATTCAGAGACTTTCAGTACAGCAACAACTGGTAATTTCATCATGTTGACACATTTTTCTGCTAAAAGAAAAAGGAAATTGTTGGACTGGTAGAGGACTTAATATTCGGTAGCTTCTTGTCTTTTGCTTCCAAATGTTTGAAGTAATAAATGTGGCCTGTATACAACATACAGTCTTCAGCCTTTGCCACCCATGTGTTGCTGTTTTTCAGTCAATATTTAGGATTTCTCTAGTTAGAAGCTTCATTCCCACAGACGCTTTAGTCTCACCTTTAAAGGTTTGATCCAAATTCTTCCTCACAATCCAGAACTTTATCAGAGGTTAATTTATTCTTTATTACTGCAACACCAAGAAAAAGAGTCGCACTGTTTCTGCATTTGTGCTGAAAAGTATAACTGCTCCCTTTTTATTTTGTTTGTTATCGTTACAGTATGTTACCGTGGTTTCTGTTCATATTCTTCAGTCCTTGTATGCATAAAACTTTTTGAAGTGGCTATGAATCCAGATTATGTTCAGGAACAGATCTGAATAAAAAGAATTTTGCATAATCAGAATATTTGATTTTCAAAAAATCAATTTATTTACCAACTCCCGTTGGATGGAATCAAATAGCTCCCAAAACGTCCGTGATTCACATGACTTGAATCAATCAATCAGGGTCAAAACTGCTATGATTTCTTTAGTTTCTTAACAATCCCAGAGAATTGAACAGTTGGAAAGCTGTTATTAGAATAAATAAATAGTTAAATCCCAAAGTCTCAAACGTTTTTGCTTCTGGATCTCTTATGAGACAGCAGCAGAGTGAACAGGATGTGGCAGGTTTTGTTTGAAAGGATTCACCAGCTTTGATGCTCTGTAGATGGATATCCTGCTGCAGTCAGGAGGTTTATACTCTCGCCTGTAAAAGAGGCCTTCAGTAGCCAAGGATTTAGCTCTTCTGATCACTTTATCAAAGAAATGATTCAATCCTATTATCAAAGCACCTTAAAAAAGAATTATGTTAGCAAGCAAGGTCTCTGGGATGGACATCTTGGGTCTTATAATCTGCTGAGAGTCACTGTCCCTTTCAGATAAGTTAAAAAGGAAAAGACTGACTATTTCAGAAATGACTCCTTAAAAGTTGGGAGATTTCAGCTCTGTTTAAAGACCATGAACATCAAGCATGAGTGGCAAAAAGTCTTCTTGAAGTTTTTTAATCTGTCTGCTGTTTGTTGTAAGTGAGCTGATAATTATGTCAGGGAATACTTCTGATTATGCAAAATTGTCTAAATTGCATTTATTTGAAATAATATTCTACAACTAGAACCATAATTATGACTGGGGTGGAGGTTTATGCTGCAATATGATGGAATATGATGCAGAGATGGGTGTGTTTGGCTTTTCTTCTTTTGTTTGGGGGGGGGGATTTGAATGTGTATCATTTGATGCTTTGTTCCCTGTCTGACTGTCGTACGTTCCCTACCTTATATAATGACAATGCAGAGGTTGACGTCCTACTGCTGCAGACAATGCCTTGTATAGAAATAAAGCTGACATATTAACATCGTGTAAAATAACAATTAACGGCAATAGTAGTGTGTACAGTAAAACTCATCCCTCGCTACATTTCCCACCACTGTATGAAGAGATAAAAATAAATCCTCTATATAAAAACAGCATGGAGGAAATATTTCTGTTGTCTTCATGTTTGTTTGTATTTTTGTGTCTCCAGCTGTTTTATTTGCTACGTTATATCCAAAAACTACAGTTAAATAGGGATGCACCACTGTCTATATCAGTCCGATACCATGCGTGTGTACTACTTCTTATTCATAATGTTCAGATACTGCAGCACTAGGGCTGGCAAAATAAACGTTAATGCAAAGAGATGAATCTGTGGAATTAACACAAAGATTACTTGTACCATTAAAATCTAAATTTGACATCACCTCTGCAAGAAAAGTTTATTTTAGGCATGTAGGTGTTTTGTGACGGCTGTGAACTGAATCCATCAAAAACCACTTTATCCACCTTATTTATGCAGATTCTGACCATTTTCAAGCTTTACATCAGAGAATGCAACTCCGGTCCTTGAGGTCCTGTGTCCTTGCATTTTTCCCTGCAGCAACACACCTGATTCAAATAAAATGGTCATTAAGAGACTTGTGCAGAACTTGACGACGATATAAATTAACAAGATAAATTTAATTTGAATCAGGTGTGTTGCTGCAGGGAAACACCCAATGCCTGCAGGAGTTGCTGATCCCTGCTGCAACCCACCTCAAATTACTGGGTCGTTAAGAGCCTGGTGCATTGTTTTCTATCTGGTGTGTTTTTATCACCTTTTTTTTTCTCTTCTGTCTACTTTCCTTTTCTGTTCTCTCCCCATCCTTTTTCTGTCCCCGCCGGTTCGGTCCAGCAATATTAAATTCAGTAACAAACATGTAAAATAAACAAAAACACCTATAAAGCAAAGTAAATTTGCTCAGCACAACACGGCGGTCTCGGTGCAGAATTGGTGATCCCTGATTCAGAGGACGGTTGCAAGATGAGCCTTTTGATATTCTCACACAATTAACCAGTCAGCTGTCACATCCAACATTCCCTACCGGTGAACTGTAATGGGATTTGGTAGTACTTATATTGGTATACTGGCAAGTAATCAAATGATAGTACTTGTACTTAGTTTGAAAAGTGTGGTATTGCTGCACCCCTACTGTTGAAATTATGTGATGGAAACACAACTTATGTGAACAGAAAGACTTTATTTGTTTCACAATATTATCTTGGTTACATTCGTATATAAACTTAGATTTTTCTAGCTTTTTTTTTTTATACAGAATGACAGCAATGTTTATCAGATTGCATACCAAGAAGGTTAAAGAAGTACATGCATCTGAACATGAACAGCATTAAAAGGAGAAATTCTATATAACATGTAGAAATTCACGACCGTGAGCTTCTGCGCAGCCTTGCTGTATTCATCAGTCAAGGAGGAAATATTACAGCGGGAAGGACAGCAGGTTTACTCTTTAGACCCGGGATGTGGAACTGAAATTATTCTGAATGGCTGCTTTTCAGCATCAAATTTAATTAGTTATTTTTCTCTTTTAATGTACAAGTTTATGATGAGTTCTCTTGTTAACACGAGGCACCACAAACACAACGATTAAAAAAAAAAATCAAACAAAAAAAAAAAACATTGTTGAAATGGGTACAGGAAGGATGACCTCATAAGGTCCATGGAAAGTGCACTTAGTGGGTCTGCCCATTGCAGACCCTTCCACACAAATACTAACAATTCCCTCAACACATGATCAGAAAACAAGAGACCATTACATGCTTTCAACCTCCATATAGCGTGCTGAGATTCGTCTTACTCTTACTACCTCACAGCTCTTCTAGTGTATGTGGACATTTCCAGCTGTGTATGGCAACAAACATCTGCTGCCACCCGTTTCCCAACACTGCCCCCTGGAATGTGCACACAGTGTTCCTGGTACCGACAAACTCAACGCACCAGAAGCTTGAAATGTGTTGCGATGTGTCGCCATCTCCTGGACCAGGTGGAAAACTGCTAAGATGTGACTCTAACCTGAATGTTAGAATCTGGGGACTAAAAACAAAGTAAAAGCAAATTCTTACCAGTACATGGTTTCAACTAAAAACATCTTATTTGTTAAATCACTCCTACTGGCGCAGTAATAACGACTTGTACTGGAATCTAGGACAAACTTTTCATACGAGACTCCAGGTGTTAATTCAGCTCAGATTATTTACAGAGGGCGTGTGCAGGGACAGGGCTCTGATGGCTGCCAGTCAGCTTTTACAGCATTTTGAAAAGGATGAACCGTAACTGACTCATCCCCTCACTGAGGAGGAAGCTCTGGACTCGTGATGGTTGTGTGCACATTTTCTCTCTTTTTTTTTTTCCTTTTTTCTTTTTCAAATAAAACTTTTTTTTACTGTCCTTGATATTGAATAAAAAAGCAGAAAAATATACAAACTACATATCAGACTACAAGGTTAACATATAGACAATGCTAATGTCAAGAAATGGGAAAAGTAAAGCTAAAGAATATATTTAAGAATTAAAAAAAAAGGCTTCTTAATATGTTAAAACTGAGAAGAGATGTAGAAGATGATTGTGATATATGAGGTGTTTTTGTACGAGGACAGAGAGACAGAAAGAGAGCGATAAAGATTAGAAGAAGGAATAAAAGAGAATGAGTTCTGTAGACATCCTGACAGGTTTTAGCCCTCCTTCGGGTCTTCACACCTCTGGGACAGAGTGATCCATGGCAGACCGCAGGAGACCGGAGGACATCCTGGAAAAATAAGCACACATCTGTCAGAAAATCCCGAAAATCATCTTCAGGCCGGATTCTTTCAACTTTCACAGATGTAGCTCACTTCAGGTGGTTGGTAAAAATATGACTGTGGATGTAAAGTAAGAACAACCATTGGCTCATTGAATCCACGCTGGGATCAGATTCAGTTAGATCAGATGCTGGAGATGGACGTCGGGGAATACAACTGAGTAAGTTTGCTCTTCTGAAGTAATCGCAGTTTTTAACCATTTTTATTTCTACTCTACCAAATTTATAAGAAAAATATGTTGATTTTAAGTGAAGTCCCTGGTTTCTTATACTGTCAGTATTTATTACATGACCACAGCAGCTCTAGTTAATTCCCACCAACCAAACTTAGGTTAAAATTCATTTTGGAGAGAATGAATGCAAACTAATAGGACAGTTTAGCAGGCCGGTCATAAGAAAGGAAAGGAGGTTGGGAGCATGTTGATGGGTTTTGTTTTTCCCCCTACTTTGATACATCTTTGTCTTCTGCTCAAATATTCAAAAAATATTTTTCAAGAGTTTGTTCTTTGCTGGAAAACAGAACATTGAAAATGTTTTCTTTTTTAAATGAAAATGCCAAAGTCAAAGAATTTAAACATGTTACTACATGCATTCAGATATAATCTGCCTTATTATATTTTATTTTTACCTTTTCAAACATACGATTATACTGTAAATTGTCACTTTCTCCAATCTTGAAAAAAAGTTTGATAAGCAAAATGCATTAAAACATCAAATATGGTGCAATACTTTGTCACACTTTACATTTTAGCATTAAAATAAAAAATTACGTTTATAAAAAAGACCTTAACTATTTTTATGTACAAATGCAAAAAACAACAACCATTTGGTTCTTTTAGAGGTCGAGGTTAGAGGACAAGTCGATTATAATGGGGTTTGTAAATGGAAATTTTTCTCACCGTAAAACTGATCAAATAAAGAGAGGAAGTAACCAGTCATTAGTTGCAGACTCTACAGTTAGATTCCACCTCCAGTTACACCAGTAAAATACTCTTTTCATAATGGATGACTGCTGTGTTGGTACTTTTAAGTAGAGCTCGTGAAATACCTCCGAGACTCTGAGTGAGGCAACTTGAACTTCCTGATGTGTGGAAAATAGTCAAAGGTGCAAAAATTAAATAGCTAGCTTGTTTGTTTATGTTTTGTGTGACATAAATAATTGTCGGCCTCTTTTGTATCATCATCATCATCATCTGCATCATGAATCTAAGCAGCCATTAAATCTGATATAAAAACTCTTCTATGTTGTTAAACTTCCTGTTTGCCTCAACGGTGCTGCTCGGTTCTCACACATCCTGAAGTTTCTGATGAGTCATGCTAATAAATTATGTGAAAGCAGTGATAAATGGTTTAAAGACTCAGCTTAGGTCCTACCTCTTAATCATGTGTTCATAGATGAACTTGGGCATGATGGTGATGGTCATGGTGGATGGAGAGGTGTTCAGAATGTCCTTGATCTGAGAATCCTGGAAATTTCACACAGTGACAGAGACACGTTAAGACCCGTCCATGCATCACAAACAGAAGTTTATTTACTTTATGGTTTTTTTATTTTTATGTTCAATGATTTTAATGTACTATTTTCAAAAGGGCTGGTACTAAAAATTAGAGCTCAGGAAAAAAAATCTGTCTTCAAAATAATAAGACACAAGACAATGATTAGTTATATAATTTCAAACCAGCTTCATGACCATTAGGTCATCATAACACACGTGTTCTGTAACAAGTCTTCTGTATGTCATGATGAATCCACGCTGAGAGCCTGACTGTAATCTGACCTGAGAGCAGTGCTCAGAACTTTCCCAGCACCAATGCAGCACTACACTGCCCCCACCAGGCAGAGAGGCGTAACTACACAACCAACATACAGGCTGAGAATAAAGGGTTCGAACATTTACAGCTTGTAGCCAGACTTGTAACAGATATGACTTGGAAAACTTGATTTAAGCCTTCAGAGTCGACTCATTGTCGTTTGTCATGATATTAATAATCAAGTTAAATTGAAAAACATTTTTAATGGACTTTTTCAAACAATATTTAGTCTAAACCCTAAAGTACAATTCCTCCAAGTTACAAGTGTTTAAGCTGTAAGTGGGATTAAATTAACTCGTTATTTATTTCTTTATCATGATCAAATAATTTAGCCAGCATATAATAATAATAATAATAATAATAATCCTGATTTTAAAAATGTCCGTTTATAGAGCATTGGAACAAACTGATAATGTATCAGCATTTCTAATCAGTTTATCACATTAATAGTGAATCTTTAAATGACACAAGCATGTTTAAACTGCAGTATGGTGAGAGTTTCGTGTTTGAAAGACAAATATTTGCAAAGTGTTGAATTCTGGAAACGTAGCTTTCTTAAACCCGACATGCTGTTACTGTGTTTACAGAAGCGTACTGCTGCCAGCCCAGGTAAAAGAAAAAACACCTAGTCAAAAACATCATTTTTCACATCATTACAACAGGGGCATGCCGATCACATTATATAAAAAACATTCCTGTTTTTACAGCTTGATTAAGTTCTATGAGACATGGTGACATTCTGCTATTAAACACCTTAGATGGCACTATGTGTACTTTACATAAATATAGATAATATACATTATAACAAGTTATAAATCAGATTGTAAAAACATGACACTTTATTAGAACACAAAAAGGTAAACATTTTGTGATAACATTAAAATGATTATAGGATTATATTGTTGAAACATCAAATAATATTCTAACTTATAGAATATACTGTAACAAAAGTAAACCTTTCACATTATAAAGTTATAAAGTTTTCTTGGGGTGGCAGCAATACGTTCCTGTACTATCTTGCCTTGCAGTTCTTTGATGCTTCAATTTGATCAACAGTATAATCTGGCTACTGGGTTTTTGTTATGATTTCTTTTTAAAATCCGATTTAATTCACATCTTTCTATATAACACAGCATTATTAATTTGGCAAATAAATAACCTGCTTTGACCTTTTACCTTCTAAAACCTGAAGTCATCAATCCAAGGCTACAGATGGCGCCAAACTATGCCAAAATGGCCATTTTGTAGATCTCACCTGCATTAAAAACCTCTCTAATTTAGTTTTTCTTCACTTGATCAGAGTTGGCCTTTGCAGAGATAATGTTTGCATATTGTACTATGATTTGTTAGAGGTTAAGAGCTATAACTGCATCAATCCAAAGGGATGTTCATATTAATCTTTAGTGGGGGTTTTTATTATTTCTTTTAGGCAAGCCCGAAGCTTTGGAAATTTGTGCCATCTGCATTTATTCTTCACCAGTAAAGGCCCATTTATGCTTCCTTTGTGTATGCAAACCGGATACGTCTATTTCTACCGCTCTCATACTTTCATGCGTCCACTATGCTGTTGTCATGGTTGTTAGCCAATACATCCACCAGAGTTCAGAGTTCACCTCCGAGTTTCAACGTCAGTTTCAGCCAATAAACACAGTGACGGTGGAGGAGATCGTGATAATGTTCAGTATCAGAGAGAAATATAAAAGGTGTCTGTCATCGCTTCTGCTTTTCTTCTTTGTTCCTTTCACAGGTCGCACATCGGCTATACTGCTCAACGCTGCCCCCACGGTTTCAGTTGGTACTCCGTTAGGAAATGAATCCGCAAGGCCCCGAAAACTTTCAAATTATGCAGGTAAATGATGCAGAGGACGGACGCAATGCTCCGTATCAGTCTTTTGTGTAAAGCATAAATGGGCCTTTACACATATTCTGACATCTGCACGTATTAATAAATCTCACAAGTGTTACCTTTTACTACTGCATCAAAATCGATGGAGACGAAGTCTAAAAACTAAGAAAAATGCTGCATCACATCACACTCCTACTGGAGCCAACTTTGGACTGAAAGCCAACTACTTGACAACCATTGCTGACATCTACTAAAAACTTCACAGACTTGGGGTTTGCAGAGAGCTGCACTTACTTTAACATGCTGCACATTTTAGTATTTCCTTCTGTTACTGGAGCAACCATCCTGATGCAAGCTTTGAAATGAAGTATTACAACAAATATGAAATAAGCTAATTTTGTGTATCCATTTATCATTTTTAATTCCCGCATGAACACAATGCAATGCCAGTGTACTTCATTTTATATTAGAAATAATAGAATACACATTTCTTACATAACTTGCACAAATATGACTGATCTGAAGAAAAATGTGTGTCTGACCTTGAGTCCGATAACATTCTGTCCATTGATTTCACAGATGTAATGTTCAGTCAGCAGGCCATTACG
This sequence comes from Atherinosoma microstoma, assembly GCA_037177055.1. Classification (NCBI taxonomy): domain Eukaryota; kingdom Metazoa; phylum Chordata; class Actinopteri; order Atheriniformes; family Atherinidae; genus Atherinosoma; species Atherinosoma microstoma. Next base: position 26,202,233 of record JBBBVU010000014.1, on the reverse strand, counting down.
GGCAGCAGAGCCATCTTTAACCAGGGAGGTGATTCTCCCAGACTTGTAGATGAAGCCCACGTGTCCTGAGCTGTCTTTGTGCATGGTGATAGTACGCTGATATGGCCTTGAAAAAACACACACAGGAAAATTAA
>JBBBVU010000014.1:26037605-26055010 GCA_037177055.1 Atherinosoma microstoma | reverse complement strand
ACATGAAATGTGCTATACAAATAAACTTGCCATGGCTAACAAATGAAAATCTTCATCGTTCTGAGGTAATGAATCATTTCGATGTTTAGATAAAGATTAAATATAACAAGAGATTAGTTTCTTTTTTTTAACTGTCACAAACAAAAGCTGTTGTGACTGTGGCTTTATTTAGCGCTTCTCGAGCAGGGGTGTACACTTCCTTATAACTGCACCGTGAGGCTTGGCATCGCCTCGTTTTTCTGCTTATATAACTGCCTTATCTTTCGTGCCTGCTACCTGAGCTCTTGGCATCAGTGCACATTCTTACACACCCACACCTCAAAAATAAAAAAACTGAAGTATTCACAGAGGAAAACAACTCCTGGCTTCATGCTCATCAAGTCATGTTCATTCTTTTGAGCGTTTGCCAAATAGTTTATTACTACATAAAAAACAAGGTTTCCTTTCTTATATAACACATATTTGCCCCACAGAGCAACAGCGACATGGTTTCCTGAGCTGAGATTTGAATAAAGAGCTGCTACAGAGCAGGATGACTGTTATTTAACCCGGGCAGGTTGATCAGCCTTTCTGACGTCCCGTAAAGCCGGAGGAAACCTGTGAGGGGTCACGTTAACTCTACAGGCAGTTTTTACACCATGCGGTAACACCAATCAGGAGCTGTTATTGTTAATGCTGCAACATTAAGACATGTGGATCAAAAAGTACTCACCACAGATACCGTCAAAGATAAAGACAACACCTGAATTTCCTGTGTTTATGGTAGAATTTCAGTAAGTTGTTATTAACTTATTTTTATTACTAATTACACAAGAAAGAACAGAAGAAAAAGAAAGAAACTAATTTTAATTTACCAGAAAACCTGATCAAAGATTTCAACAAACCGCCAGCAGTTTGTTAATAAGTCGTTCATAACAAAATTATATCATCGAGAAGTGATCTTCAAAGCTGTTTAGTCTGTTGTTACAAGTTTTAAATGTAACTTTTGTATAGCCGGGCCCTCAAAAACAACACACATTGTATCTTAAATGTATCAAAGCTTTCTGGATAAAAATAGAAGAACAAAAGTTGTTAGTTTTGGCACTTTCACATTTCTCTGCCGGAGCCTGCCGCTTGGTTTTTTCCTTGAGTGTGAGGAAGGAGGCCATCATTGCGACATACACCTGTCCTCACAGTTCCATGGAAATATTTTCTCCCCGGGAATTCTTCCTTTTTCTCAAGAAAACTCAACCCTGAATGTTTGTTTAATTTTTAATTTTTATTTGATTTGATCTAATGAAATGAATCATTTCTATGTTGCTTCTTCTACTGAAATTAAAAAACAAAAAGCAAAAGTAATCCATTTAGTCACCTTTCCACTGTGCTGATACTATAACAACATCCACTTAACTTCTTCTCTGGCAACACACAGTGTTTCCCATTTCCCTTGACCATAAATGTTGATTTGTGTTGTTTTTATCAGCTCTTTCCATCAGACCTGAGACTGAAGAACTATTTATATGGGCGGTTTCCTGCTATTCACAGGCACCGAGGCTGCTGCTGCAGAAATGACCAGCTAGTTGTCCATCATAGCTGACAGCTTTACTTTTCAAAGTCTTCTGACCCGTCTTCCTCTCCTCATCAACACTCTGCAGCTTCCCTCAGGACTATTTCTGGAACCTCTTGGGAAGCTGATATTTAAAAATAATATGCTGTTGTTGACTTCTTGGAATCTATGTGACTGTATTAATAAGCTTTAAAATTCTCCTCGGACAGTTTTTTGTCTTTTTATCTTACACACCATGCAGCATGGAACAGCAGGTTTAGAAAACATAGAGAAATGTCCCCTAAAAGACACCAATACAGGAACAAACAGTCATAGCAAGCCATTTGGATGGAGTCTTGAGCAGCAGAGTAAGAGTCTGATTTGACTTGATGCTCCAGCAGAAACGTGAGTTGTGGACCTAGCGATTGCCCAGGCAGCAGACTAGACTTCCAGCAGAGCCAACCACAGCGTTCCTCTGGGGTTTTATAATGGTAGAGTACAGCTGTGTTACCTCCACTCACTGGAATGCGTGAAAAATGGAAAAACTGACACATGCATATAAAAGAAAACAACAGTTGCTAGATAAGTATATTCAGATCCTCTGTGGGCTCATAATAAAATCAACAGATTTCTACACATTTGCAGCAACAACCACTTAAACATGGCTGAATAAGTATCACATTATATGAACATATCAACAATAGATACTGTGTGATCAAGCTGTCATTACATCTAATGATCCTGGGCATAAAATGCAAACTTTTGCCTTTCTTAAGTATGTTTGTTCTGTAAAAAGTCCGTTTTTTAGACCCAGTTCAACCCAGTTACAACAAAAACATTTTTGCTCACTCCTTGCACTCCTCTTTTCATGCAGATAATTTTAGTTTTTATTGGCTCAGATTTTGAGATAGAGTTTGAAAACACAGAAAAAGTCATAAACAATATGTGCTTTTCTGAAGGCTGTAATTTCCAGTGGGGGAATGGGGACGCAGGAACATTACAACCTCTGGAAACTGTGTCCTCTTTCTGTCTTCTGACAAATTTCATGAGAGCAGATTTAAAAAAAAATTGTATCTGAATGACCTTTAATTCTTATCGAAAGCAGTTCGTGTTGGAGATTTTCTTATCTTGGACTTTTTCCCCCTGAGGCAACATACAAGCAGACATATTGTCTTGGTCTGGTAAGCAGCCTGAAAGAAGAACCATCAGGCTTCATGGGGGGTTAAAAGAACATGTACTGAGTCTGAATTACTTATATATCATATATGGGTCTTCTTTTTGTAGAAAGATCAGTTATTTATGGTGGTGTAAAGGGACAGTGCTCTTTTCAGATTAACATATTTTTATTATGATATGGATTAACATGATAATAAACCTTCCTCCTGCTATTCAGGGTGGACAATGAGATGCTCCCAACCTCGCCAAGAAAGGAGCAGCTGGTGATGTATGTACATTTTTGAATATCTTCGATCCTTTACATTTACAACAACAGTGGATTTTTATTACAACAATTATCTTTATAAGGAGATTGAGGCTATACCCTGGCCTCTTGATTAATAACACCACTGACCAACCTTCAGACTCACCTGGAGGTTTCATGTCATCAGATACACCACTCACTCTTTCAGCATCCAGCATCTTAAAAGGATGCTGGATGTGTTTGGACACAGCAGGAAGGTGGTCAAATATTTTAAAACAATAAAAAGTTCTGTATGTTTCTATGATTATCTTTAACCATGTATCACTTTGAAAATGAAAACAAACAGGCACATCTTTATCATTATCTATTTTCATTCATTTCTTTTGGCATGTTTTTTTTTTAAAGTTTTCCTCGTCTCTGTCTGACCTCTGTCTTTGTCTGCACACGGCCCACCAGCGAGGTCCATTGTCTACAATTTGTATTTAAAGAACACTATTGATAGAAAGCAGTCACTATCCTGTGTGTCCATGTCGTGCTGCTGTTTATCTTTATCACCTCTGAAAACTAAATTCTCTTTGCTTTTATTGGATCAGGAAAATATTGGATATGTAGTTTCTTATTCTTTGCTTGTAAAAGACAGTAAAATGAAAACAACTGCAGATGCCAAGCAGGTAAAAGAAAGCCCTGAAAAAAATTAAAAACAAGACCAAATCCTGTTTTCTGACCTTTGTGATGTTCGTCTTGGTTTAGCTGTTGTAGGGCATTAATACGACACAATTAGTCTCCATATATGGACTTCTGTTCTCAATATGCTGCTACTTATTATGCTGCTAGTTATTGTGTGCATGTGCAGGATAACAGAGCAGCAGGCACGTGTGTGGGGTGGAGGGGGTAAAGGTCAAGGCGACCGTTTCAGGTCAGGTGATCACAGGGTTGAGACAGATGGTGATTTACCACCGTTTGGCAGCAGGTTCCCTGGGGGACGACTCAGACACCCTCGGGGTTTTGAATGGAAGTCAACTGGTGAAAAGACGAAACCCACATGGTTGAACATCAGGAGGAGAAAAAGCTCAAATCTGACTGCTTTTTAATCTTTGTCAGGGCTTTCCCCCTGATATCAGATGAGCATTACGGTTGTTGTTCATGTTTATTTTCCATTTCATTTACAGTGTAGGGTTAATGTGCAACGTCCCCTTCAGAAGTTTAAGATGTTAAAAAAATACCAACAAAAAGCCCTCTTAAGCCTTATTTATGCACAATGTTAAATACGCATACAGATGGAGCTTTCTAACCATCTTCTACAACCTTTATGTGCGTATTTTGATCTGTTTTCAGAGAGTTTGTGGATGCATAACCCAATGTAGCAAACAGAGCCACACCACTGGAAACTGCGGGGGCAGTGGGGGTAAGTATAGCTCATGTGTGACCAGGGAAAGGAACAAAGATGATTTAATGGTCACACAAACCACGTTGTACATGTAAACGCACATTATCGCCGTCTCATCTACTGTCACCATGTTTGCTATTGTCTAAAAATGACGTTTGAACTTGGAGGGGAACTCTGAACTCTGCCCTGCCGTCTGCAGTGGTTCACAACCTGGGGTCCCCCAAGAGCACAGGGGATTCCCGAGGCTTTGACTGTTCAGACCCAGTGTGATTTAAACGAAGGCCATGTCCACACAGAGACGAGTTGAGGTGTATTTGCTTGTGTTTTTTATCATCTGAGTGTTTCATTCACATGGAACCAGTGCTTTTTGGGAGCCTGAAAACACTTTGCACCATTTCATTGCTACAGTGCAGAGGATTCTTCCTTATTTTGAAAATAAAAATTGTAATGCTACATGTTGATAATTACCTTAAATGTGGTTTTCTCAAAGGAAAGGAGTCTGCCAGAAGGCATCATTTATGTTGAGAAGCAGCTAATGAAAGCATAAAACCAAGGATGGTTTCAACACAAGGCGGGCGGGGGGTCCACAGCCTTTTGGTTGTTGCATGAAAGGGGTCCTCAAGAAAAATAGGTTGGAAACCACTGCTCTAGTGGAAACATTGCCTAATAACAATATCAACGTAAAGCACACATGGGTGGGCAGTGATGTTTGACAACGTTTGAAATGGACAGAGCTGGCCCAAGGCATAACCAAGCTAAGCCCCAAATGTGCTTGAAATATCAAGATATCTTGATTAGAAACAATTAAATTAATTAAAATTAATTAAGGAAAAACTAAGATATATTATTGAATAATTTAGATAAAAATGGTCAATTGCACAAAAACTTGATTTTATACTATTTGAATCATGATTATAAGCCAACCATGAAAATGTGCTTGCAAATAATAAGAGTTTAAACAATTCCTGATGCCTCTGTCATGTAGTGCATGCACAGTTTTTGTGCAGCAGAGTCCCGTAGACTTTTACATTCAGTGATGTAAGAAGTCAAAGTTTTAAGCTATTTTGTATTGGAAGATTGCATTTATGCACACTTTTGTACCTCTGTTCAAAATTTTAAAGTCATTAAACTGGTTAACTTGTTCACTCTAAATGTGTCTGCTGATGTTTTCTCTTACTTTCAAATACAAATTTAGTATGCCACATGCATACATCACACTGCATATTAAAACATGTAAATCCATACCATTAATTAACTACCACTAAGATAAACCTTTTTTTTTATTTTGCTACCTTTTAAGGTTAAAAACCTCAGCAAGAGTGACACCAGCATGTTGTAAGCCAACTAAAAATTATGCAAATAAATGTAAAAGTTAAAGGGGGTTAGGGGAAGTATAAATGAGGCTTAAAGGGATACCGTGTAACTTTTGGCCACTAGGGGCGCTAAACCTGTAACTTCCCACAGGCCACAGGACACTGTCGCAAAGTTAAACAGTCTCCACCATTTTCACCTTCTTACTTCGTTCAGTCATGAAGAACTTTCAATCAAAAGGAGGAAAATGTAGCACAAAGCAGAGCCCTCTGAGTTTATAGAGGGGGAGCTGTAAAGCAAGGCACTCCAGGTCACATGATCCAATGAGAGACAGATCCCCTTATGCAAAGTTCAATGTCTGGTTTCTGAAGAGGGCAGCCCCCTCGAAGCGCCGACATGCATCAAGCACTGTATGCTGACCCCAGAAATCATCCATTATTACTCACATTAGGCTGATATTTGGGTCAAACGTTACAAGGTTTCCCTTTAAGGGATATATATACTAGAGTATCCTTGTTGTTGCTCCTTCAGCAAACCTCTCCTCTACTTCAGATACATTTAAGAATCAAGACATCCTTCAAAGTGTGGAGCCCAGACCAATTTCTGAGTCACTGACAAGAATGAGGTGGCGATCAAAGATGAGGCTAAAAATGAGACAATCCTCATTATCCTTGAATCTTTGATGCTGTGGAAACTTCCACCATGTTAAAAGACGCTCTTTGTACTGACAAATGTGCTAACTGCAGGAGGTTGATGCCATCCAGGGGGAACAGACTTTCCTTCCTCTGAAGCAGGGGTGTCCAAACTTAGTCCTCGAGGGCTGCTATTCTGCAGGTTTTGGATGTTTCATGCTGCAGCACACCTGAATCAGATTAATGGGTCAACATGTTTGGACAAAATTTGATAACGACTTGTTGAGCAGAGCCATTTGCTTTAAATCAGGTGTGTTGGAGCTGGAAGCATCTAAAACCTGCAGAAATGTGGCCCTCGAGGACCAGAGCTGGACACCCCCTGCTGTAAAGGGATGGAAAAGTGTTACATACTAACTTTACAACAGACGTAAACATAATGACACAATCTATTTTTGTCGACTTTCTGTCGACAACATGCAGGGTAGTTTGTTTTTGTGTTCCTAATCTTCTTGAAATGTCTTTTTTAAATGTTTTTCTAAAGGTCACTTCAGATCTGCTTCACAGGTAAATAAGAACGTAGATACTGAGAAAGCAGAAGTTACCATGACAGAGGACAGTGGTCTCTTTGTATGGCGTCTCACAGCCTTTTTGTTACAGTTACCTGATGTCATGTTGCCCAGCTCAGTACAGTCTTGAAAACACTTCCGAACAAACATTTAAAATTTTTACAGCTTTACTTGTATATGAATTGCTTTCAATCAAAATCAGATGGTGCAGGACGTCTTAGAAGTTTTCTGAACATGTGAAACATCAGCAATTTCCCTTAAAGAGGAAGTCAGCAGACTAAAGCTGATTCCCTGAATGAATAATCGTCAAGCTCCTGTGAAGTTTATGCAAATGTAAATTATTGTTTCAATGACTGAAATTCAGTAACGCTTGTAGGCAGCTTCTTTTTTTCTTTTCTTTTTTTACCTTGGGCAAAGACTGTTTGCAGTGTCATTAGGAAACCAGCTGCTATCAGTGTCAACATTATTGCTTTAAGTAAAAGAATATGAGCACAAATCTAATAAATCTATAACCCATTTGCCTTGGCAACGGTTGAAGTTAAGGACATCTGAAAATAATGCAAATCCGTGCCAAAGGTTAGAGAAAACTCATAAAGAAGATCAATTATCCTGTTTTCTATGCTGCCCTCCCCCTTCCACTCATCAACCCCTCTTAAACCTCCACTTCTGCGTTTTGTAGACAACCAGCTGCTGCTCCTCACCTCCATACGAGCAAGTGATGATTCCCGAGAGGAAACAAGGTGATGGAGGATGAAGGGAGGAGGAGGAAAGCAGGCTGGCAGGATGCAGGGAGGGAGCGGATGGGCGCAACTAGACGCTTTGTGTCGCAGGTCAGGCCTGCATGTGCCGGGGATCCTTTGTGATTCATTCCCCTCTGTCACCACCACCAGTGTTGTTATGGCACATGCTCAACCTTTGCTGTGAGCTTCAGAGTCCCCTGGCACACAGCAGTAATGGTCTCTGGAGGTCTCCCCATGCACACTCCTCTAAAACACCCCCCAAACATACTGTCATAAGTTATAACCAGAGACATAAGGGTTTAGTTTAACCACAAAGTTAGGGTCAGAGCCCAGGGGAGAGATAATGTTCAGACCCCAACCTCCACCCTCATTATACACAAACTTACAGACACCCGGGAGAAGTGATAAGCCATAATCACTCCATTCTGTCATCCCAGGCTCTTTCGCCAACTCCCACTCCACTTGCATCTCTTTTAAAAGTTTTATATTCATCTTGAAAAGTGCTGCTTCAACCAATTTTATGTAATTAAAGAAAAGCAGGTCACTGTACTCCACTTTGTCTCTACACAGCAGCCAGGAAGATGGCATTAGCACATGCTAAAAATGTAAAATGCTCAGCACACTTACAAGAAATTTCCATAACACTGCACTAAACTTGTACCTCTGGGGGAAGAGCAACAGAACAAAATGATGCTTTGCACAGCTCTGTTAAATCACTCTTTAAGGTTTAAAGTAATGTTTAAGAGGGCAGGAAAGGTGTTTGTGTGCTCAAAGGACCAGGATGACAAGTGCCTGCTGATTGCATCAATCTATTTCTATTGTTAAAACACTTTTAAAGATGCAGTCCAATCCAAACAAATTACAATCTAATTCAATCCTATTTGCAGGGATCCAGTATTATGATCCACATCAGTCAAAGTCATCATAACTGTGTTCATATAAAACGTTGCCTAGTTACGGAAACCAAAGGGTTGCAGAGAATCTTTTTCTTTGATTCGATCCACTGTCCGGAGCATTCGCCCTTTTCACGATGGTTATCACAACCCGAAGAGTAACTGGTAATAAAATGCAGGCTAGATCCCTTCATAGTTTGTAACCTTTATTTTGGCCTCTTAAGGCCCATTTATGTTCCAAGCTAAATACGGATACGGAGCATTTTGTCCGTCTTCTGCGTCATTTATGTACAGTTTGATCCGTTGGGGGACCCTTGCAGATCCGTACCCTGACAGTTTGTTTCGTCTCTAACTAAGTGCTTATTTTTGCAGGGTTTTTACTTGTATCACTAATGTACAGTATCAGTCAGAGGTGAGGACACACTTTCCCATTAGTGCCTCCAAACTTTTAACTTGTAATGTATAAAACTGAGATTTAAATTGAGCAGAATAATCTGTCCGACTTTAGCTGCAGAGGAGAATACTCACACTGGTCTACCTTCATGCTTTTTGTATATTACTAATATACAATCTTTCAAATCAGACATTTATCGCTATAATCTTCTGTGATTAAAAGGTAGTGACAGGAAGATGTTAACATTAACATTATAATTATGTTAGTATTATAATCTGACTGACGTACTATCTGTACGTGAGCGTGCATGCTCTCACTCTTCACACATCCCATAGCTCTACTAATTCACCCCTCTACAAAAACAGCGCATTCATCACCCAACAATTCCCTCAGTTTCCTCAGTGTTGGGGCTCCAACACCCCCCCCCCCCTCCCCCTCCGTGTTCTGGATAATCTAGGACATAAGAGTGTGGCACGTGCAAGACTGCAGCAGCATGGAGACCCTGCGGACCCTCAGCTTCACGCATGCAGAAGCGCTTCAGAAAACATGAATTATGGAATGTATGAAAATGAATAATAAAAAAAAGATTACGACCATTGCTGGTGCGAGAAGTTTAATTAGACTAGAAAGGATGTGACGACATGGTTGACACATGTTTGTCAATAAGTGCACATTTATTAAGAAGCAATGATAATGATTTATCTGAAACCTTCGTGTGTTGCTCAGAGCGAACAGCAGATATTAGGCGTATTCAGATTTTGCCTCTGCTCCAACTTGATATGAATATAATCTAAACCGAGCAAATAAACTGGCCATACGTGCAAAATGGGGAAAGCCGACATCCTGAGAAGCACAACAGAAGAAACAAAACACAGTTTCCTTTTTTGTTTTTCATTTAGTTTAAAAAAAAAAAAAGATTTTCAACCCCCCATCCCCATGGTGTCTGCTTAGCAGTGTGCACTCACGTGTCACTGATGCCTGACAAACGTGTTGAAACAACCCTATTTCAATCATTTTTATCCACGTTTGCCTGCTTGAAGTCTTTGCAGGAGCATTTCTTCATTTTATGGAGTCTTCTTACCAGCTAACAACTATGAGATGGTATCAGTGTTGAATGTGTTGTATCATGCAGGATTCAAGAACTGTTTTAGAGCAGCAACAATCTTAAAGGTTTTACTTTACTTTAAATATAAGCTTTCAGATGGATTAGAGCGAGGGTGGGGTAAAGCTATGAAAGTCTCCTCAGATTTTTAATGTTAGCTGAAAACATAAAGAAAAGCCCACATTATTTACTGTGACACTGCAAATCTTGTGATGATGGAGTAATTTTCCACTAGGAACATTTCTGGAGACAATCATCCCTCTCATACTTGAAATTAGCGCTCATAGACCTGAAATTTCTGAAAATAACTTGTCATCAGCTTTTATTGTTTGAGGAAGCGGCCCTACATCACCATGGCAGCCCAAACCTCGGACTCCAGACGCAAACACACCATGGTGCAGGTACAAATCCTCACAACTGATACAGTTCATCATTTGCTCTAAATGTGGACTCTTGTGTAAAATCAAGGACCCAAATTCAGAATCACAGACCGCTTGCTAGCATGTGATGCAACGTGTGAAGCTAAATGAAGCTGCAACGTCATGTGGCGTCCAAGTGCGGTTTATCAGCCTTGGGACATAAAAGTGTGAGATGCACTACTTTGAATTCAGTATTGAATTCTGTGCGTAGCAGCCTGATTTATTTCAGTTGAACATTTACATTGTGTTTTTTATTTAAATTATATCCTGATATTTGCTTTTTTTGCTGCCTTTTACTACTTTTTAATGCTTTCTTTGCATCATCTGTGATGCTTTTAATGTTTTATGTCAAGCACTTTGAATTGTCTTGTACAGGAAACGTCCTATATAAATAAACCTGCCTTGCCTATCGTCGCCCAGCACTAAAAATGTCCCATTCATAAATCAATGACTCTTCCTGAATAATCTAACTGATTGAATACTGAGAGCATGTTCCCATGTGTCTACACTGATCTTTAGGTGTGTGAACATCAGATGTTATAAGGTTCATCATCTGATATGAAGTCAGAACAACTCAGACCTGTCTGGCCTCTCTTTATCTCACCTGTTTGGAATCCAGGATATGAAGACATTCCTCTGGTTCCTCTCCCAGGATGGGTTCGGACAAAGCGAGGGTGTGTGTATTATTGTGTGTGTGTGTGTGTGTATTTGGCTATGCTGACGATGATAGGTTATCAGCCTTCCCTAGGTCTGTGTTGTTCATACAGTTGCATCCTCACATGACCAGACAGGTCTGTGTAAACTTGGAGAAACATGACATGGTCGTGTGCAGCTCTGCTCTAATGTGTGATCACATTAGTGCAATCATTTCAAGGGTGTCAGCGAAAGGCCTTTTTAATGGGATTTAATCCACAAACACACAACAGGTATGTTAAGATTTTATCTCCACCTCATAAAACACACAGCAAGCAGTCACGTTCTTATTGCTGCAAATCGTGACTATTAATCAACCTTTTTGTTAAGGCAGAAGCTTGTTGCTTTCTTATCTTAAAAATCCTCATAAGTAGAGTTCAGTACTAGTTATTCACATCTCTTCGTTAGGTTTTTCTGTTTCAAGACTTTGTATAGCTGGTTTTTACAGTTTTAAGATATTCAAGAGTCCCTATAAAAAAACAAAAGGTGACAATAAAAGCATCATTTCAGTGAAGAGCACAAAAGGTGCTTCCAGTAACAATGCACAGGAAATACACAAATAAGGAGCCAATGAGGCTAAATAATCTTTCAAATTAGATAACGAATTAAAAAATTCAGTTTTAAACAATATGATTGTCCTTGACTTTCAAGCAGCTTACATCAGTGCATACAGTCATCTCCGTTTAAAGCCTAAACCCTGTTAGGTTCTTAAAGTACTGCACATCTGTCCACCTGCATTCAAACAAAATACCTGTATGTGCAGATGTGATGAAGATGGATACCTCTGTGCAAGTATATAGATAACACAAAAGAAGTAAGTTAATCAGTGACTGTACAGGACATGAAGCAAAACTGAAGTACAAGGTGATCTCTTGTATTGAATCATGTAACTTTAGCAGGTCAAACAAACTAAAATGATGAATGATGTGCAAATTTTAGATGTGAGTTCATGCACAAGATACCTTGAAAAAGTTGAGCTATGCGATGGTTTAGATTCTTAAATGTTATCCAAGAAAGATTCAAGCTTTTCCCATCAATTCAGTTCCCAGATATCCTGAACTATCTGGTGCTCCAAACAAGCTTATACATGATTCAGCAGATAATTGCACCGAAAATCTTGGAGGTTTATGACTTGTTTGCGTATGGATGGGTGATTAACACCCTTCATTACAAATCATACATTGTCTCTACTTGTGTAAGTTCACGTTTTGGTGTTTTTATTGCGTTGTTGCTACATGTGGTTGGTGTAAACAAACAGCAGCCGGCTGTTTCACCCTGCCAGGGCCTAAATTCTTCCTAAAAGTCTGTGTTGTCTTTATCATAAAGATTGCTAGGACATCTTGCAGAATGAAGTTAGAACATTAGCTCCAGTTAAAATCAGCTCTTCTTGTGTTATTGTTGTTGTCAGGTTCTTACTCATCAACAACAGCAGTCTTGGCAAATACAACAAAAAGCTGATAAGGCTTCATTTACCCACAAAGTAGCAGAAGCTAACAGAGAAGGACTCTAACCAAACCTTTAATGAGGTGATCGCTGCAGTCTGACATGCAGGGCATTTAGTTTAAGTACGCAAGCAAGTTTCTCAAGATCTTTTTTGGGAAATCTTTGACTCACGTTTAATCTTTTATGAATAACCACATGGTGAATCCTGAAGTATGACCTCAATCACTTTCACAATTTGAGGGATCAGAACAGCTACAAACCCAATGCTCTGGTAATCAATAACATCTTTTATCACTCTGGTCTACAATCAGCTAGGTTGACCACCACTTCGTGCTATGAGGAAGATGTGATGTCCCGGGAATTCAAGCATAAGCTCTTCAAAGACCAGTAAAGCTACTAAGGCAATGAAATAAATCCTGATTTTATGATCAAGCTTAAATAAAGTAGACCCAAATGCAGGTTATTAAGTAAATTAACCTTCATTCAAAATCAATCTCTGTATCAAATTGAAGAATTATTTCTTGCATTATGTCTTCAATGACACCATATTTTGAACAAGAGTAAGATATGTTTATTATTTGTTATCTTTATTTCTTTTGTGGTTCAAACCAACCAGTCCAGCCAGGATCTGAGGCCTCTGACACCCTCAGAGATACATGATGCATGTTGAGCTGGTCCCAGTTATGAGCACATCTCAAACAGCTACTGACCAACTAAAATCCTCTTATCCGTCTGTCGTCTGTAGCATAAAAACCATCAGCACTGAGGAAGTAGATTCATTCCTGTCACGTTTGCCTGAGGCCCTGGGTGATTTACACCCCTTAATAAAATAGACAGAGGTCACACAGGAAAGCACAGCTCTATGGATTAATTGATATTAAGTTAATTAGGTCGTAGATGGGAACCCCATCGGGTCAGAACCCCTGTATTGTATCCACAGGTGATCCATCAAGAGAACTGAAAGTTTCCTGACACACAGGGGAAGGCTCACAGCCTTTAGGACATAGACAAAACCGACCTTTCAATACCATGGTAACCAACCAACAACAACAGTTAGAAACAGCCTGACAGGAATATTAACAGAGGCGAGAGAAACCCTGAAAACCAGATAGTCTTGATCCTGAATCGGCAGTGTCAGGCTTCACTTACCCGTTTTGTTTTGGTTCTGCAAAGACAATTAGAAACCATCTACACGATCAACCGCATGTAAGTCACCGCAGATCTGCACTCAATTACATAAGAATTTGTTTACCTCATACACCTCTTCCCTGAGTTTTGGTCCTTCTCCATATGGAGCCCAGTAAGATAAGTTAAAGGGTTGCTTTTCCCAATAAACATGAAATTCCCAACGTAAATGTCATTTCAGTTTCTGATGCCATTATAGCTTTAAGATTGGAGTCTTCAGGAAAGTGCTTTTCCTTTACCCAGATGATGGGACATAATGGGCGATTAGTTTTAGACCTTCAAACTTTGTCCTGTGAGCCATTTTGATGCCACACTGATATTCATTTCTGGAGCTGTTGTTGCCATGCAGCATCCCAAGGCTGAGAAATCACACTTCAGGTTTTTTTCCAGCTCAAGGCATCATGTTACAGCAAAGAAACACAAGGGGAAATTATCAGAGGAAGCGAGGAACAGAAAGAGAAAAGGGGACGGATCAAGAGTCAACGTGGCACTGACTTTTACTAGCAGGAGATAGTTCAGAGAAGAGGCAGGATGCAAGACGGATGCTGAATTATCCTTTGTTAGTGGGCACCGTTGAGGTAAAATCTGCCAAAGTTCAGTAGTGCAGCTTTAAACTAAGTGGTCTGGTCAAGTAAGAAATGGCTGCTTACAGTTTAAAGAGTAAAATCCAATGTTTCAGCTCAGCATGTTGGATTTTACTCTTCGGGTTTTATTAAATCTAACCTTTTATTTGTTCGTAGATAATTCATCTTGTCCAAAGTCCTATGAATCTATTGAAAATGTAGAATGAAAATATTTGTATTGTTGTTTTGAGTATCATGTTCAGTGTAGATAAAGTTGCTAATTCAAAATGGATTTATTGATTCAATGAATGGTTTTTGGGTTTGGATTAAAAAGATCCACTAGATTTTTTCTTCGGTTAAATGTTTGAAATGTCTCAGTGAGTCAACACTATATGATTACATTTTGTTGATTGATTTATGAGTTTTTACTAAAATTGGTAACAATCCATGAAGGAAACCTGAAAGCTAGAGGAAAGAATAATGCACTTTAGAGTAATTATTAAAATAGATTAAGGTTTATTTCAGAAGGTGAACTAAATCTGGTTTGGTGAACACGTCTGTTTCCAGATATTTGTCTGAGGGAACGTAAGGATCGCTGCTGTGTTCTCGCTTCTCATCTTTAGTCTTCAGCACCTTTATTCTGTTTTAATCCCAGAAGGCACCGTGATGTATTTTAACTGTCTGTTTTCTGTCCACGCCTTCTTTTTCTGTTTCTATCATTCTCTCGTGGGATTGGTTGGAAAAATTAAAATTTACCTTGACAGAGTAGAAGATCAAAGTGTTTGCATGTAGAACAATAAAGTATCTGAAAACAGAAAAAGATACATGATGAAGGTAGAGGGCACCCTCACCCCCCCCCCTCCTCCTGTGCTAATCTGAGATGGGGATGTGGAGGGAATGGGTTCAGGAGGGAGGTCTAAACCCTGAACACCAACGGGCCAGGATGGATTTTTTTTAAGGGTGCCAAAATATCTGATCGACCCGTCCTACTTTTTTGAGACCCTTCTGTTGGGGTCCCAACCATAAACATGCATACATAGCGGGGGGGAGACGTGCTGACAGAGCGGCCATCTTGGTACAGAGCCAGTGACAGTCAGTGAATAATTTTGTCGATGAAATTAGCTGCTCTTTTTCTGCAATCTATTTGGGAAATATTGCATCCCATTTACTGAGACAAATAACTTAAAAATATCAGCAGCAGCCAGTAAGAAAGCTGTAACCTGAAAATAGTTGCAGGCCAGACTTCCTACGGAGACAGACTGGACTGATATTGTGACCAATAGTCAAAACATGGAAATGAAGAACTTTTCGTTAAGTCTACAGATGGATAAACATTTGCAATAACAGTGAGAAAATGGATTGTGTTTGTGACCACACCTCCGTCAGAATAATGTTTGTATGAATGTGTAGGTGACCAACTGTTTGTTCTATATTTGTCTCTATGTTCTTTGTTGTTTATGTTCCTTCGATAAAAATAAAGTACAATAAAAAAAGAAGAAGAAGAAACTGAGCACAGTCTAAAAGCAGAGTGGTAATCTGGCTGCATGCATACCTTCACAGGTGCAGCCAGATAAGCTCACTTAATGAAAGAAAAGGGTGAGTTATCTCGCTTCGTGGAGACATGATGAAGCCAAGTCCACAAACACAGAGAACGTAATCGCACCACACCAGGCCCCTACTTTGGAAATGGACTGTCAGAGTAGGAACTGAGAGGAAGAGCTTGAGGAAGAGAGAAAAACAAAGAGGAGAAGCCTCAGTGCTGATCAGGCACTTTATCCAGGTCAGCATCGGAAGAACAAACAGTGGAAGTCTTTCATCGGGTGAATGGACATATAGACGGTGATTTAATGATCGCAATGTGTGCCACAGTATGTTACACATGAGACCTGAGATGAGCTTGAACTTGTGGTATAGCACAGCAGAGTCTGCAGAGTCTTTTCTTCCGTCAAAATGATCATCCTTATGAATACAATGCAGCAACTAAATGCTTAAGCCAGGATTAAAGGTTAAGGGTTTCCGGGAGAAAATGGATTCTGTCATGCAACAATACTTAAAGGGTCGCATAAGTCTGTCTATCCAGTCTACATGGGGTTTAAAGTCTTAGAAAGGACTTACGATGCTTCCCGGAGATACCTTAAGATACAGCCGGAGGATGGAGTGTGTCCAGCACAGAGGCCACACTGGAGTTCAGAAATATGCTGCTTGCCTTTAACAAGGATCTCAGGTGAGCAGATTGAAGTTTTGAACCCAAAAATGAGCTGCTACGGGAAAATTTACCTCTAAGTTTGAGCTTCAAGGAGTTAAAATAACGTTACTTAATTTTCACAAGTGAGGGCAGAAACGTCTGGGATGCAACTCTGACTTAGGAGCTCAAATTTGTTGCCACGTCAGCTGTTTTTTCACCTGTTGGCAGGTGAGCCAAATAAATGAGGGTGTTCTATTGTAAGAAGTTACACACTGGGTATGATTAACACAGAAGTGGTTTCTAACTGGGAACAAATTCAGGCATTCTTACATGTCAGAGAATTTTGGCCACATTTATTATTTTCAGACAGGAACAGATGATTGTTCATGTGTTTTTGTTTTTTTCTTCCATCTCAAATAAGCATAAAAACCATTTTGTGAAACTGAAGCTTGTTGAATTTTCCACTTTCTTATGAAGCTTTTATGATTCAGTAAACAGTGAATTTAAAAACTAAGATCTTCTGGGAGCTTGTCCTTTTCCCTAAAGCACTGATACTCAATTCAGAACAAGGGTCAAAGTCCAGCAGGTACCCCTGCTCCCACACACCTGACTTAAATTAACTTGATTGGCTGTTACATCCATTTCATTTGATGCAGGTGTGTTGAAGCAGGAATATATTGAAAACCTGCTGGACTTCAGCCCTCGTAGGACCGAAGTGAGGATCAGCGTGCCCTAAAGGAATCACACGAGTTTTAGTTGCTTTTTGGTCAAGTTTAGACACAAACATGAAGCAACCTTCTGTAGGGAGAGATGTTGGCTTCTTGTTGGGGAAACTAGGAATTTCTGGGTTTTATACATTTTCCTCCTGAAGGTACACACACACACACACACACACACACACACACACACACACACACACACACACACACACACACACACACACACAC
>JBBBVU010000014.1:26001127-26015785 GCA_037177055.1 Atherinosoma microstoma | reverse complement strand
GCCTCCCAGTCGACTCTTAGAGACTCTGGGAACCACCAGTAGACCTGCAGTCTGAGAGCGAAGTGCTCTGTTGGAAAAATATGAGCTCTTTCAACTAGAATGGAGCTTGATCATGGAGGACTTTATATGTGAGGAGACTTTTAGCCGGGTCAGACTTCTTCACAACACTTCAGAATGAGATGATGCCCATTTAACTCCACTGAATTTATGTGCAGCATTCACGTCTTAAATGTTGAAATATTTCTCAAAGTATTTGATGAAGTTAATTTCTTTATGATGGGTGTTTAAAGTTAAGTTGGCTTTTTGGGCTGAGTGAGCTAGCAAAGCTTGCAGTAATTTCCATGTTACTGAGAAAAATCTATCCAAGCGTCAAAATATTTTCACACTCATGCATTGCCTTTCCATAAAAGCTTCTCTGGCAGCTGTGTAATTCCTGTTAGACGATGTTCACTCAGAGAAAATATGGCTGGACAAGACAGGACATGTCCAAATAAAATAAAAGGATTAATGAGGTGCATAAATTATTATAAATGGCAGGGTTATTTGTTTATTTTATGTTAATCAAGCAGAAAAAAGGCACCTGTGTGTACCTGTGAACCTCAGGACTGCAGACTGTTGATGTTTTAAAGAGGCTCAAGACCAACCTTAACTTTTTTCTGCCTTGTTTTTTACTACGTGTGCTGGACAGGAGATATAAAGGGTTGTCATGTATTTAAAAAAGGTTGTATGATTCATTAATGTCATCAGTATAGATAAAAGTCCAATTATAGTTTAGTAAGTGTTGTTTATGTCAGGAAATATAGCTCTAATAATTTTTCAGTCAATGATTGCATGTTCTGGGGAATCTGAAGATACAGCCTACAATTATGTTTTTTCACATCTTAATTTCTGTTTCAATTGTTAGACAATAAAAACTTTTAATGTTTACATTTTAGTTAAATGGCTTATGTTTTATTTTTGATATGCATAAATTGTTATGTGAAGCACTTTGTGCTGCGTTTGGCATGAAAAGTGCTTTATAAATAAAATTTGATTTGATAATTTAAAGCAAAATTGCGTGTTGACTAGTTAACCCTTTAGGCCCCGGAGTTTTCCAAAGAAAAAGTTAATATCATCTCAGCAGCTGCAGTGATACAGGCTAATACCTGCATATCCAACATCAGTATTGGCAGCCGTCTTTCATTTCACTGTGGTGGTGACAATACTGATCACTTTCATCATTGACGATGACGATACGTTAGAAAATTAGATGGTCAGGTCTAGATATTTTATTTTATTGCTTCATAATCAACAGAGAGAAAATTACCATGAGACTGGAGGAATAAACGTAATTAAGTTATTTTAAAACCACCAAGTCACTACTGATGGGAGTTGTGAACAACTCCAGCATTAACTAAGCCAGGCTTTTTAAAAAACCAAATCAGCCAAAATAACAGGGAAATCCAAGGTTGATACATTATCTAGGTTGTGTGGAAAAGCCTTCAGGTTAAAACGGTTGTGTTTATGTTTTTGTCACACATGACTTCTCAGTCACTCACCCCATGTGTGAAGCTCAGGGGAGGATCAGTGATTTTTGCTGTAGTTAATGTTGATGATCCTGAAGCAACATGAATATTATTCCCTCTTGCAGTGTCATGCTGTGGCTTGACGAACTTGTTTGATTGGTCCTGATTGTTATGCAGTTTGAACTCAAGAACCCTTTTAGGCTTTGCAAAACATACTTAAAGTAGAATGAGAAAAATGGTGCACCATGTGACTTTAGTTACCCAACCTAAACCTCTGTGACCTTGTTTTTGGTTGGATTTGATTGAAGGACTCAAACAGTGCAGCAAAAACATGCACAACTTTTCTGGGAATGTGTTCAAACTGCATGAGAAAAACCAGGTGGAGATGATCTGAGCTTCATGACATGGTGCATTATCCTGCTGGAAGTAGCCATCAGAAGATGCTCCACTGTGCTTATGAAGGGATGGACATGGTCAGCAACAATACTCAGGTAGGCTGCGGTAGTTAAAATTGCCCAGTGGGTACTAAGGGGCCCAAAATGTGCAAAGAGCACATTTGGAGCTGAAATGAAGACTCATCAGACCAGCAACATTTTTCCATCTTCTATTGTCCAGTTCTGGTGAGTCTGTGTGAATTGTAGCCTCAGTTTTCCTGTTCTTAGCTGACAGGAGGGGCACCTGTGTGGTCTTCTGCTGCTGTAGCCCATCTGCTTCAAGGTTGGACGTGTTATGTGTTCAGAGACGTCATTCTGAATACCTTGGCTTCTTTCTATCACCTCAAACCTGTCTACCCATTCTCCTCTAACATCCAGAAGACATGTTGAACCAGACATCTGCTGCTCACTGGATATTTTCTCTCAGTAAATCAGCCGTATCTGAAATCTGTCTACTGATGAACTTCAGCAAGTCATCTTAACCATGTCTAAATGAGTTGCTGCCATGTGATTGGCTGATTAGTTAATTGTGTTAAACAATTAAACAGGTGGACCAAATAAATAATATTCACAGCAGAATGTCTCTTGTCCTAACTAACCCTGCTACTGATAAACAGTACAAGTCAAAAGCCTCTGCTTCAATTTAATTTCTTAACCACCCTCACCATTGGACCCCCCACATCCGCCAAATCAAAAATACCCCAGCTGTAATCCTGCATTCTCTGCTGGAAGTGGAGCATGACACTAATTTTAGATAGGAACTGGTTAGTAAACATACCTTTGCAAGCTGAACCATCTCTCTGCAGTAGATAGATGTTTTAATAAGAATAAGAGAATAAGAGAACCAGCACATTTCACTTAATAACTGCCTCACACTTTCAGCACGGTCTCCACCAGAGCCTCCTGATGCGTGCAAGGTTAGTTATGAAAGGCCAGCGATACCATACAGAGGAGAGCTTGGATTAATTAGTCAAGTTCCAATAATTTTATTCATCTCTGGCAATACAACTACAGGGTACATTCATTTCAAATCCATAACAGCAATGATTGTGGCCATCATATAAAACAACATACCTGCGTACTTGTAATGTTCGTAAACATTTTAGATGAAAATCAACAGTAAGTCCATCTGCTGTCATTGTTGATTCAATATGCTCTAATAGTCAGTAGGAAAAAAGCACAGAGAGGCAGTCTCTGCATGGAGAACAGTTTCCATCTATCTATCCATCCATCGTTGCTTATCAGAGGTCATGGGGGAGCATGGAGCATCTTAAACGGAGAAGCCCACACTCTCCTCTTCTCGGCCACTTCTTCCAGCTCCTCCGGGAGGATCCTGAGGCCTTCCCAGGCCAGCCAGTCTTCCACCGGAGCCACCTCCCAGTGAGAAATGCCCGAAAAACCTCACCATGGAGGTGTCCAGGAGGAATCCAACCAGATACCCGAGCCACCTCATCTCCCCTCTGAGCCCCTCCTGACAGACTGTGCAGGTTTCTGGATATAATAAAAGAAAAAACCTCTTCCTTTAAAACGACTCGCCATGACCGTTTTCTTGGGATGAAAGCCTGAAAAGCCTGAATAATTCCAGTTATGTCCTTAAAAATGCTCCATTTTCAGTGTTTGTATAATATTTTATTATTCTTTTGCATTTTTCCCTGATTGTGTTCAGGACTTCATAACATGAGCCTACCAACCTGCCTGGAGCTCAGACTGATGCAACTGAAATATAAACACCCTCATTACATCATGGCTGACCTTTTTATATCTATACTGGATTCCCATTTCCTTTTATCATCTGTGCAATCATTTAAGGCATTAAATGTACATCATGCTATCCAAGACTTAATGAAAGATGAGACAGACTCAGGACATCCTCCAATATTGGACTTTATTGGGTTCAGTGTCATTTAAAATTTTACAATGGCATTCTAAAGACATACAAAGAGACCATTGGACATTGTTGTGATCTTTAATTTTGCACCCAACAAGAATGGACCAGAGACTTTTTTTTTTCCTTTTTGAAAATATCCTTTCTTTCTTCCTTTGTTTGCATTTTCTTGTTTAATAGCAGTCAAATAATCCTAGAAAAAGAAAATAAAAAACTCACAACTGACATTGCACATTAATGCAAAGATGGAGTTTAAGGCCATTTGAAGGGGCACAATTATGCTTTTTTTAACACCAAATATAAATTAAGTTTAAAAGCCATCAGTTCTGTTTTCTTTAAATATGTCACTAAGCTAAACTACTATTCTAATCAGTTTAAATAACAAGCATATATTTATATATGGTCGTGCCATTGTTGTCATACTTCATTTGTGCCTCCTCCATGATCATGTTGCCAGACAGAAACTCTCTCACACACGCACACACAAACGCACACAAAATGTGGATTAATGGAAGTTGTTATAATGGGGACCCAGACAGCAGAGAAAAGGGTGTGAGCAGCTTCTTGATGGGGGATACACTAGAAAAATAGATATATATACTGTACTGGAATGTATTTGAGCAGACCTTGGCAAATAAGCAAATGCTCAACACACAAATGTTTTAGAGGATTTATTTTCACGACAGCGATCTGATTCTGTGAATGAAAGGACCAGCGGTGAAGATGGAGGAACTCAGAATGTAGCAAAGTTTCACACGGAAATCCTGATTTTCATCCATTTATTTAAAACTCTGTTCCTTTAAAGAAGCACGGTGTAACTTCTGACCTTAAAAATATGCGTCTCGGTATCGTTTTGATGGCACAGTGATATTTATTATGTACATTCCTGGAGCCGTCTTTGCCCAGCGGCGTCCCCAGGCTGAGAAACCAAACTCTACAACTTTGTGTTCCAGCCTGGACCGAAATGTTATGGCTGAGTTTCACCGCGTCGTGCACCGTGGCTGGTTCACCTCTAGCGTTTCTTTGATTAATCAGCCACATCGCATGCTCAAAGCGGCATGTGTTGATATCCAGTTGCTAGCGTGTGACACGGTGCGTAAAGCGTAACTCAACCATAACATCTTTACCAGCTATGCTTCTTTACCAGGCTGGAGTACAAAAATATGAACATAAAAACATATCTTTAAGGTCAGAAAGTGACATAGTTCTACTTTTACGTCCACGTGGCTGAATCTATGCTTTAAGGAGGAAACAGCCGTGTTAACACATCAGGATGAGGTGTTGTTCGCTGAAGACAAAGTTGGAAGGAGATCAAGTCTGAAGCAGTGGGTAGTTTCTTGGACTGAAGAGGAGAGTAACCCCCCCTCCCCCAAATCTCCTTTCCTGGTAAATAAATCGAGCTGTCAGTTGGTGCGTAAAACACAAGACAACAAACGCTCCTCTGACTCCAGCTTTAAATTAGAGATGGATAGATGTTTAGAAAGACGGATGAAGTCTCCTTCCCCCTCCGCCTCCTGCCGACTGCATCTGACTGGCATGCGTGTGCGTTACCGGGGTATGTGTGAGCTGATGTGTGTCTGCGTGAGGCGGCAGGTGGGCCAGCTGTGACTGACACACGTGACTACCTTCGGTGACAGCCGTGGGACTGCAGGAGGAAGAGGAGGAGCTGGATGAAGGAGGGGAGACGGCTGGAGGTTTGACAGATTAGAGGTGTCTGGGGAGGAGGAGGAGGAGAGGGGCTGGAGGGGTTGGTGGGGGGTGGGGTGGGGTGGGGGGTGGACTGTGGAAAAGATGCGTGGATAACTCCAAAGCGAGAGCGTGTGAGATGAGATATGAAAGTTTAGGCGTTGTGTTTCACGGTCCTGCAGCCTCTGACAGCTGCTGATTTGATTCAGATTGTAAACAGACAACATGACATTTCTTCTTTATCAAATTTAACAACCAAAAAAAAAAAAAAGAAAAACATCTGGTGCAGAACCGCATTGTCTCCTGAAAGACAGCTGCTTTGTCAGTTTGCTACATAAATCTTCAAAAGGCTGTGAATCTGTGTGGTGATGATGACATGAAGCGTGAAGATGGATGCCAGGATGGAATAATGGCTGAAAAATAAAGACTGACGGGGACACAGCGGGAAAAAAAACCCCAGCAGAGATGGTCAGTTTTTAAAACCGCAGCTCAGAAAAATGACTGTGGCACTTTGTTTCAACCCCCCTCCCCAAGCTAAACCTTTAATATAAGCAATTATGGTCACGACTAATGGCCGTTAGCACAGTAACTTCTCACATTTAAGCAGCTGGAACCGACGACCGTTTCAGCTGATTTGATGATTATTTCATCATTTTACAAACAAATCACAATGAAGAAGCTGTAAACAGATATAAACTTGTTGAAGTTGTTTTTTTAATAAGTTCAACTTCACCTGTGAAGCATGTTTAACCGGACGATGAGCAGACATGACCAATGTCAGACCTACAGCAACAGATCCCCAACAATAACAATAATCAGCTTATAGAGTCCTAGACTCTTGATCCACATTTCTTTTCTTTATCTTTTGCTTCCAAGCAGCCAGACTTTTTTGTAAGTAATCTTGAGTAACAGCTCTACAGACTTTCTGAAGGTCTTTTTTGCATTTCCAGCTTTTTCACTCATTTTCAGTCCAGTCTTCGACCATTTTCAGAGGAATGTGTTTTTTGTCTGTTCAGCTATTGAACCCGGACCTATGAATCATTGGAGCATCTAACTCGGGGGATGAACCTGTGACACAGAACAGACAACTTATCAAAGATCCAGTTTTAAATGGTATCTTCTGATATTTTGTCACAAAGACACTCTGTTCCCATTTCTTTAGTTGCACATACAAATGCCAAAGATATCATAATTAGGAATAAAATAGCCGGTTTTGCATCAACAAGGTCATACCCTAAGAGCTATTAGACAAAAACTTGTCATATTTCAGCATGAAGGACAAAAGTGTCAAGACTGAAAATAAAATAGTCATCTACAGCAGATGACCGGGATCTGAAAGTGATGTCCTTAAGATAAAAACAAAATCCAGCAAAGAAATCTGGACCTTCAGATGATCCATGTACTTTCCCTGAAGCTTCATTAGAGATAGTCTCCATGGAAGGGCAGCCGTCCAGAAGTCATTGTTAATGAAGGGAAACGGGGAGAAAAGGCTGAAGTATGCTGGATGACCAAGAACTGGACTGAAAATCTGTGGTTTGATGGAGGATTAAATGCTCCCCAGAGTCTGGAGCTCAACATTATTGAACCAGTGTGGGATCATGTTGACAGAGAAGTGAACAAAAAGCAGCCAACATCCAGAGAAGAGCTTTGGAAAGTCTGGAGAACTATTCCTGAAGACTTCAGGTTGTGTTGAAGGATAAAGCTGCTCAGACTTACGAGCTTGTTAAAATTCTTCTAACTCAGGTTTGGCTTTTTATACTGTAGTACTGATTATGTTTAGACATGTTTCAATAAAATGATCCAGCTGCTTCCTGAGGACAAAAATGAAAAACAAAGCTCAGGATTAAGTCGAGGATTTTGTGTAATTATAAAGTAATCACCGGTGAAATGTAGAAATATCCCTTTATCTGCTTACAAACACCTTGCTGTGATGTTTCTTTTTAAAAAGTCAGTAATATCCAAATAAGCCTAACAGGTGTCACCAGAGGACAGATTTACATCCACGTATTCAACCCAAGGCTGCTGAGTGTGTGAGAACAGTGTGGCTCGCTGGATGTGTTGCTACAATAGTTTCTGCATTCTTCAGCTACCGTGTGGTGAACATGGGAGGGCGTGAGCCGCTGCTTATACGAGCCGTGGTTGGACTGGTTCTGAGAAGTCGCCACACACGGCGGTCTGGCAGTCGGCAGGCAGACCAAACACCGAGGAGGACTCGGGTCCGCAGAGCACAGAGGAGTGGGAATATTTTGATTTCAATGTGGATAGGAAAAGCAAACACACACGCAAACACAACCATGCAGGCATCTTCACGGACTCCGTTTAAGATTTCCTTTTTTTTTTTTTTTTTAAACCAACTAAAATCTCATTCATACAAAACCATGAAGGACAGAGCGGTGTGTGGAGGGATGGATGATGATCTGGTTGGCGATCGGGATGTCTGGCAGAGAATGGAAACTACAGAAGGTGATCGGGGGCAGGTGCTACATCTTCCCCCGCTCTCAGCCCCCATATGGCACATAAAAAGCTGACGTAGAGCTGTCTGTGGGGACGGGCAACAACACAAGCTTCAACACACTCCACAACACACTGGCTCTTCATCTGACAGCTCGGGATTCATTGTAAGACTAGAATCAGTTTGAACCTGTTTTGAGATTAGAAAACAATTTGTTAAAAAAAATTTAAAATAAAAATTTATTAAAACTAAAACATACAAACATTCAGGAATGAAAAAAAAAAGAAAGAATAAGGAGTTCTTTAATAATCGCAACAGGGCAATTATGAAGAAACAAGCGGAGAGATGAGGAGGACGAGCAACGGCTTGAGTGAGTGGAAATAATATTTCTGTGTTTTTCTTTTTTGTATCAGGAAGGTTTCGATGAACACAAGAATACTAAAACTCTTTAAGTCTCTTTTCTCAAAAGTTCAACAAGATGTGATGATTCTCAGCCTGCTGCAGGAAGCGTGATGAGGGGACAGTAAACATCATCAGCAGTTCAGTGGAGACCAACAGGACCTTCATTTCAATGTCGACAGTAGTGAAGGAGGCAGATGGAAAGAGTGATGAGGAAAGACAAAAAAAAAAGAAAAAAAAGGAAAAAATGAACAAAACAAAAAGAAAAAAAAAAAGGAGGGGTTGCCCTCTCACAGGCGTTTCTGGGCGAAAAGCGAACCCACCACGACCCCGGTCACCACGGTCATCCCCACCAGCAGCCACTTCTTAAAACTCTCCTGCCCCCTCCTGACTTCGGCCGCCGCGTCCTGTCCGAAGATTTCAGCGAAGCGCTCCTAGAAGACATCAGGAAAAACAGAGAGAGAGCGAAGGGTTAACGCCACAGAATCTGATAGCAGCGTTGTGCAGAGTATTCAAATGTGACAAAAAAAACCCACAAATATGCAGTTCCCAAAAATCCCCCACAGAAAATAACAACAAAGCAGCCACAGGCAGCTCAGAGAGTCAGGTAGATTCCCTTTTGTAAAGGTCTCTGGGCTTCAAACATCCACGGCTGGCTATCTGAATGACTGTCACAACCCACGCTGTCATATGTGGAAATTTCCATCCACTGCAGTAATCTCACAGGTAATTCACCACTAGATAACAAAAAACCCCTAAAAGCACCTGCATTGATGCTGTCTGCACCGTAACAACATGTCATTGATTAAAGGAAAAATCCCGCTTCTCGCCACGGTTTCCCACCATCCCCTCGGTGGTGCCGCCGATCCTTCCAGAACCACTGCTGTTGTTGACATTCTTTCCCACAGTTGTCCTGATTTGCCAAGCCGACACTGCCGCCCACTGAAACCATTTCCTGGAAATGAGCGGCTAAAGCATGCAGGCAGCCACTTGGGGGCGCCAGTAAAGCTCCAATCCCCCCTCCATACAAACATCATCAGATCAGATCAGCTGAGACGGACACGGCCGCTGACTCACTACTGATGCTCCTCATGGCGTCCACACGCTGCAGCTGTCCAAGCGTCACCTCAGTAAACATCATTTGTGAGGCTAATGCTGCTTCTTAGCACCAGCTCATCATCAAAACAAAATGTGAAGACGACTCTTAGTCAGAAATCTGACTCTTAGTCAGACGAAAACTCAACAGAAGGTCATTTAATAGCGGAGGGGCAGGGGAAGGGGGGGGTGAGTAACTGTTACTGGAAACTGAAAAAGGAGGCCAGATCAGAGAGAAGTTGTTGAAAGTTGAGAGTATTTAACATGTTACTGACTGATTTTAGTAGTTCTGTGGATTTTTGAAAGATGAGAAATGAGCAACACCCACATGACATATGGAAGGAATGACTGTATCATGCACTTCAGCGCAGCTCCAACACATGCTGGAGATATTTTTCCTCAGACTTTCGCTGTGATTTAGAAGCTTGTTTGTTTTTTTTATGGATGAATTAGCTGGTTCGAAGAAAGAAGGCTGCATCTCAATATGAGGTGGTTGTTCCAGTCAACAGTCTCAACAGGACAATAGAGTACCTGAAGTGCCCTTTTAAGATGTTCACTCTTACAAGCTTTATCAGGTCGGGGTGGGTTTAAGTCATCCATCTGCACCAAAGTCGTGCCCACTGAGGGTATTAAAAATTGAAGGGTATTTATTTAACCTCTTATCATTGATGTGATGGGAGCAGTCAATTAGTGCACCCAATTACAGCATGAAAAATATGAGCTCACTATACATTGATTGAGCGTGGGGTTGGATGTATAAAGCTTCTCGCTGAATAATTCATAATTTCTGCAAAGACAGTTACAGTAAATTGCAGTAAATGTCTCAGTATAGTGGACAGACCTGACGTCACCGTTTAAAGTAGAGAAGAGTTAAAAAAACTCAAACACTAAATGATGAGCCGACTGTCAACTCACAGGGGTTTAATTGGGAGGGCAGAATGGGTGCTGATGTAAGCAAAGGTCCACTTAGCACATAAAGTAAGTGTGTTTGGTTGATTATTTCTCTTCTTTAATAATACCAACTGGTTGTTGTATTATACATGGCTGGAAAGCCTGATTAGTTACCTTTACAACGAGGTAGAAGTTGTAAAGTTTGTGCGTCTGTGGAGTGAGCAACACAGCTGAACATGTGGGTAGAGCCAAAGGAATGTGCCTAAATCCCCTGCAATATTTACCAGTTAGTATTCAGTCTTGTTTTGAGATTCATGTGCTGCTAGCTGCACGTCAGTCCCAGATTTATGACCGGCTCCTAATTGATAGACAGATACATCGGAACGAGAATCTGGAGCAAGTGGCGGTGATCCCATGATATCTCCAGAATCTGGGACCTGACTCCATCCTCCAGGATGACAAGACTTTCCCACAGAGTCTGGAGAGTTTGGGAGGGGAGGGGATCGAATGCTGCGAGTGCAGACCTCAACCCGAATGAGCACTTGTGGGACCAGTAAGGGTGTGCTGTGCCCGAGTGACCAACTCAACCACACTGGTTGATCTTCAACAACGTCTTGGTTGAGGAATGGAATGTGACGAGGCTGGCGACCAGCATGAGGAGGCGGTACCAAGCTGTTACAGGTGTGATGGCCAATAAGTCTGTTTTTTTGTCCTTATTACTATGGGAGAGTGCAATCATTTAATCCATTGAGCCACTCAAAAAAGACTGGAAACCAACAGGAACATTTTACAGGAGATTCTGGCTCATTTTCGTTCATTCCACATAAAAACAATCATAAGTTATACCTCGCTGTAAAAGCAACTAATCAGGCTTTCCAACGATGTATATTACAACACCAGTTAATATTATCAAAGGGGAAGAATAATCCATCAAAACACATATTTCCTTATTGCTAAGTTTAGATTTACCGAGCCATTTATTGGACCTTGTCCAAGTACATGTCACTCTTTGGACCGTGGAGAAGACATTATTCAACTTCTAATTATCTCTGTGGGAAATCCATGAACTGACACACAGATGTAACGAATGAACAGTTCTGATGCGTTTAGCTGTCAGAAAGAGACAAAAGAAACAGAAAACGAAGTGGGTGGGAGCAGCTGTACGGGGACTCCGGCTGTATTAACATGCACTTCCGCTTTACTGCTCTTACAAAGACGGACTTGTGCGGCGTACCCACGTTGTCAGGGTGTGATTGTCCAGTTTGGAGAGTTTAAGGCAGACTAGCATGTTTACAATTGGTTTTCAGTCATCTCTAGATATGTGTTGACTCTTGGAAGACATGGATTCATACCCGAGTCATTCCAGTAAGGGTATGACTGCAATGACAACATCTGCATGAAATACAAATGTAGAACACTCATAATTATCAAACATCCTTTGAGAGGCTGAATGATGTGCGTCGACTGTCATTTCCCGAAGCTCCTGAAGAAACTAAACTCGGTTTCGTGGTAATCTCACAGAATACGCAGGATGGAGTGTGCGGATGAGAGATAAGGTGAAACTGGTTCAGCGATGACCTCACTCCTGAGATATTACATCATCACCACATTGTCAGAAAATGGCAGCTCGAAAATGTGCGTTATCACAGCCGTAGCATACTAGGCATCTTATACAGTATCTGTACGTAAACAGGACCAGAATATGTTGCAGCGTGTGCAGAAAGCCACACGCCTCTATTGTGTGTCAAGTGACCTCCGCTATAATAAACACTGGCAATCTATCTTAAGTTAACCCCAAATATGACATCCTGCTGCATGAAATCAGGTCTGCAGCTTCACGAAAACAAAAGAAAAATTTAAATAAAAAAACCAAAACAAGGAAATTATGTCAAGAAATTCAACAGGCTTTGAGCTGCGTGGCCAGAACAGCCCATCGAAGTCAGAAAGGTTTTACCTGTATCACGTGCTTAGTTCCTGTTGCTTGAATAGGATCAGCCAACAATGGGAGGAATGTGCAATAAGGCCAACTAGGTCCAGTAAAAAGGCTTTACAGAAGGCAAGCCAATCTAGATTAAACTGGTTATTTGGCAAGAGTTCAACATGTTGCAACAAAGCACACAAAGACGACTCCATCGTGCTGATTCAGGGCGGCCCTTGATCATTACTTCAGCTTTTATTCAGCCTCAAACACAACATCAAGCCAACAGAAGCTTCTCCTGTTCGCCGGCTGTGTGGTTTTAGCTGGGTTTAAAATAAAATACTCCGTTTTCAAACTGGTTAAAAAGCAACACTGAAAAAGAGCCCTGTCCATATTTGCTTGCAGTTGAGATTATTGCCTGAAGTAGTTTCTGCTAAGCTTCGTCTCACAGTAGCTCTTTTCATTCATGGTGAGGCACTATGTAAACAAACACACTTGTACTGTTAAAAAGGCCCGTCTCACTGAGCAAATATTCTACAGGAGCTTTTATCCTCATCTGTGTTGACTTGACGGTGTGTCCCAGTCAAGAACTGGAATCTGTGGAATTTGAAAATCTGCAGCTAAATTTAATAGTTCACTGGACGTCTGGTTGTCTCTCATACGAAGGCAAGAACTTCTCCTCCATCGGCCCTCATTCCTCATCTGTTGCTCAGTTTATGCAAACATGACCCTTCTTTTTTTTTTTTTTTACTTCACCCACATTTTGTTAATGAGTGTGAGGAATCAAACGGCCTCTTTCCTGCGTAGGAAGAAGCCGACAAAGAAAAGTAAATATTCGGTTATGACCTCATCAGAACTTTGTCCAGGCCTTGATGTAGCCGACGAACAGTTTCAGAAAAGATAGACAGCGCTTCATGCCGTCAATAAAAATAAAACGACAGCTTGGACCAAAGCATGGGGGGGGGGGGTCAAAGTGGGTGAGAGCTGATGAAGTATTTACCTGAGCAATGATGCTCTTAAAAGCAGTGAGCACCATTAAGGTCAAGCAGTTGGAAGTGGCCACAAGGGACCGCTAAATGGTACTTAAGTGGATCGTTACGTAGTGAGATAACACACATATCTACGGCATGTACTATGAGTCAGTGTTTTACTGCTGACTTTTTATTCTTTCTAAAAGGAAGAAGGCAGTCTGACCACCGCCTTTGCCCTTCCTGTGAAACCCTCCAGAACAATCTGAAGAATGTGGGTGTAGAGGAAGCCGCTTTACCTAGTACAGATGACTGACACCTTTAAAACGGACATGCCAAGACATGTCAACATTGGTAATCGAATATATTGTGAAATGCTCATAAAATACCAAGGAAAGCTCACTGAAATGCTGCTGAAAGTTCAGCAGGACTGAACATTTAACAGCACATCCTGACTCAGTTGAAAGATCCTGTATTATATGTACTGCAGGAGTACACCAGCTTTAATAATTAATGTTTCACAGAGGATGATGTGTATTAAATTACAAAAGTCTCGGAGATAAATTTCAATGAGAGCACTAATGACTATTTAAACAAATCAAGTTATTGAGGATGAATCATTTATAACTGGATTGGAGGGATGGGCATGTAAAGCAAAAATACGATCTAAAATAGTGGAGAATTATGAGATCATTCTTCCAATAACTTTAATAACAATGCGCGCTAACATCAGCCATGTTTCCATGGACACAAGTATTCAGTTTAAATGCCTGATCGGAATAAAAATGCTTCATGTAAACATGACAATCGGAAGATTCTGATCCGATCACGCCCATTTGGATCAATATTTCATTCTGATTGAAAGGGATGGGTTATGCCGATTGTTGTTCGGATCAATGTCCGCGAAAAAAAGTTAAAACTAGTGGAAGACAAGGTGGGACCAAAACAGAACTAATTGGTATGAGGTACAAATAAAGTGTTAGAGAGTTTAAAAGAATTTAAAATCATTACGGAAGGAGAAATGGAAATGGTGAAGACGACAATAAATGCACAGAGGCATTGGTGTTTGTTTACATCAGAAATCACTGTTTCTTCTTCTACTGGTGCTTCCAGAAAGTCACACAGCGGCTCAATTATACGCATATCAAAATGATTTATTCCATTCAAACATGCGGTGCATGTGAAGGCAGGACATCGTCGGAATAACAGAAATGTAAACATGGCTAGCACACATGCTGTAGCTAGTTCCCAGTGTTCAGCAGCCATGGAAAGCACATTTGTAGGGCCCTATGGAATCCGTTTTATTTTTTCCAAAATTCCGTTTTAATTTTTTCCATTTTCGGTGTTCTTCGGTTTTTAATTTTTGAGAATTCCGTTTTTAGCATTTATTGCAAATTTAAGCCCAACAATATGTATAAAGTAATG
>JBBBVU010000014.1:25981927-25992210 GCA_037177055.1 Atherinosoma microstoma | reverse complement strand
ACCAGTATGCCCACGCCTGCTCTGCGCCTTCCACCGTGAGCAACTCCAGAGTGGAAGAAGGTCCAGCCCCTCTCGAGAACACAGGTTCCAGAGCCCAAGCCGTGCGTCGAGGTCAGTTCGACTATATCTAGCCGGAACCGCTCAACCTCGCACACCAACTCAGGCTCCTTCCCCGCCAGAGAGGTGACATTCCACGTCCCTAGAGCCAGCCTCTGCAGCCGCGGATCGGACCACCAAGGTCCCCGCCTTTGGATGCCGCCCGGCTCACTTCACACCCAACCCCTACGGCCCCTCCCGCGGGGGGGCCCATGTTTCATCTTCGGGCTGGGCCTGACCGGGCCCCATGGGCGAAGGCCCGGCCACCAGGCGCTCGCACCCGTGCCCCACCCTCAGGTCTGGCTCCAGGAGGGGGCCCCGATGACCCGCATCCAGGCAAGGGAAACCTTGTGCCACTGTTCTGTCTTATCATAAGGATCTTTGGGCCGCGCTTTCTCTGGTTCCTCCCCTAGACACCTATTTGCCATGGGTGACCCTACCATGGGCATAAAACATAGCCTAGGATCAACAGAACACTCAAACCCCTCCACCAGATAAGGTGGTGGCCCAGGGAGGATTTTTTTTTCCAATATGATGCATATGATACAGCTGCTGTTAAAAAAACTAAAAAAAAAAAGAATTCTGCTCTTTGAACACTCATGTAAATCTATGGAGAAAAATATACAAAAGGTTGGAAATCAAACAACATTCTCATGGAGAAGTGACACCATGGGGATGTTCTGTGTGCAAACAAAACAAAACAAAAATTCCAACATTCAAACCAATTCAATAGCTTTTCATTGGAAGTCGACAAGCTAAGGATAATATTTCATGGTTTCTGTTGCATTGCTTAGTCTGGTGCATGCTGGGTTTTACCTGCCACCCACCTACATTAGGAATAATTCATTCTACTAGTGTCATGCAGCTAAAGTAAAACTAAAACAAAAGGGAAGAAAATTAGATAAATTCATGTGTTGCATCTCCATCCTTTACATACTTCTTCCTTCTTCTTCAAATAACGTCACCAGTGTGAGATGGCAGTGCTGATTTCTTTTCTGAGAGAAATGCTATGGCTCAAACTCAGTCACATCTTTTTTTTCTTCTTTTGTGCCAGTCCCTTGCATTGACCACAGAAATGAATTAAGTGTGCCTGTTTTTGACACAGCGCTTGCATCATTTCCAGAGTCTAAAATTAGTTCAGCATCATAACAAATAATCATCTCAAAGTTAAATTGCAGCATAACCTCATAAACTTCCCGCCTATCTCCACCAAGTCACCACCATCATGTGATTAGAATTGCTGTATTCATTATCAGCACCAGTGCCTTGGTTATTCTATTGGTTCTGTGGTTAAATTAAGTCCCTTTCTGCCTTTAAAGCTTCAAATCTGAGTCCAATTGAGAAAAAAAGCCAACATTCTGAATGCCTGTCCCTCCCTACTTATCAATGTCCTCATCATTTCCACGAATTCCAGCTTTTCCTGCTCTTCCTCAAGGCCCTCTGTCCCTGTTTTATCCTTATCGGAATTGCCAAGGCATTTGAAGGAATAAGGGAGTCAGGTCGGCTGCCAAAGATCTCACATGACGGGAAGCTGAGCATCGAGGAGTGAAACACAATTCAGGCATTTCGTTTATGCCTTCTTATAAGAAGCAAAACTAGTTCCTACAAGTATGCAAGATAATACTAAAAAAATACAATGCAGACTGGAGCAGGGGGCCAGATTTAACAGTCAAAATGATGAAAATTCACCCACTGTGAGAGGAAAATATGAAAAATACATATTACTCTTGCTGATCCCCAAGAAAAAGTGCATTCATTCGAATCGTGGTGCTTTAAATGTGCATGTTTCATATAGCTGAAGCTCTTCCTCGGTCTGCTTATGGAGCCCTGGATGTGGTTCCCCTTCGCTTATTTTTCTGAAGAGCTGCTCAGAGTTAGAGAACGTGACATTTTAAAGCTGACAGGCAGCAGCCCCACTCACTAAAGGACCCAATTGTTGCAACTTTAAATGCAAACGCAGGGTCGAGTTAGAGAGCTCGACACAAAGTCCAACGAGCTCAGTCAGAAAATGGTCCGAGGAGCAATCTGCATGGAAGATTTTCCTCTATTGACATGACTGCTAACTAATGCATGATATCAGCGCTGGTGCTGAATAGGTTGGATATTGGGGAGGGGGGTTAGTGGAACTGGTTTGAAGTGTGATGGATCATTTCCAAGCAGAAGAAAGTGAGCAAAAAAAAAAAAAAAAAAGAGAGGAAACTGAATCATTAAATCTCCCTTTAGTGGTGACGCTACTGCTCGTGCCAAACACCAATGCGCCTGAATGTGCTTTTTCCTCCAGTTTTGGACCTTGAAGTCGACACTGTGTGCGTGTGTGCTTGAGTTGAGCCGGCGGTGAGACCATGAATTAAAGAGGAGATTAATGAGTCAGGACAAGGAGGCTCAGACTCCAATCTGTTCCCTGCCACACTCTGGGGGCCGTCTCTCTGCAGAACCCAATTCTGTCAGCTAACGCACACACATGCACACACACGTTGTATATACACGCCGCTGAGACGCAGCAGGAAGACCGAGGACTCTGGACTGCGTGCGCACGTCTGGCAGAGAGAGAACGTGTTTGAGACAGAGTAGAAGCAGAGAAGAAGACAAGAGATGCTCTACGGCGGGAAGTCCTCAGCAACACAACGTCCCACCCTGTAGGCCATCACCCCACCCTGACACCTCACCATGACCCCGAGACCTGCCATCTGTCTGCAAGAGCTGCAAGACGGGAACAGAAAACACGCGTGAGATGCAAAGAAAGAAACAATGAAAGGCAGGGTGCAAGAGAAAAAGGAAAAAAAGGAGGGAGGAATAAGATGAATCCAGAAGAGGAGAATCAGGGTGATGAAAATGACTGTAAACTGAGAACGGGAGACCCACGAGGACAGCTGGAGGTGGCAGAAAGACTTCCATGAAAAACACTTTCAATAACTGATGTTTGACAACTTGAAAGAAAAAGAAACCCTTCAGCTGATGATAGAAGCCGGGGACAAGTTTGGTTTTGTTCTCCACTTCAATTATCCCCTCTCTCCATGTAAAGATCGGTTCCATCTATATCATACACCCCCCCCCCCCAGCCATTCATTGATGAAAATAACGACAGCCTTGATGCCCTTTATCATAATGTAGTCCTGTGTAAAGATTGAGTACCGCATTACCCAGAAACACTCATCAGTGCTCTCTATCTGTCCCTCAGTTCTTCCACTTTAATACATACCATGAGATTCGCTAATCCTCCGATATGCCTCATAATCTGATGGCAGATATGAGCACAGAAAGCGGAGAAAAGAAAGAGGAGAGGGATGCGGGGCAGATGCAGGAAGACAGAAGATGGGGGAAAAAAAATTGTGTGTTGGTAGGAAGAGTAGGGATGTGGGCTGCAGAGAAGAGGTAAAAAATGAGGGGATGAGCAGACAGAGGGATGAGGGAGGGGGACTTGCTTGTGACCTGATTTCACCACTAAGCTATGAAAAAGTGGAGCAGCGAGAAGGCAAGTGGATGCAGCATCTTCGCTCGGTGCTGCAAACATCCAGCTGCTGGGTTCATACGTGTAAGCTGCACATCCACAGAAGCCATCACTGCACTGCAAACATCCCCATCCTCCTGTTTAACCTGTTGACCTACATACTGTATCCTCATCTAGCTGAGTCACCCACCTCTCCGTCTGCCTTCCTTACCATCTGCGTCTGCCACTACAACCTCGTCTTCTTTAATTCTCAGCTGTGCTTCCAGAAGCAGCGGCGGCGGTGGGGATGGTGGGGATGATTCCTACAGAGGAAGTCTGATGTCTACCAATTTGGCAAAGCCGCTCTAACAGCTCTGAGGCTCTACAGCACGCTGGCAGTATGGACACACAAACTCATCCATTACACAGCTGGAAATCTGTCCTGTGAACATAAACAGCATCTGGACGGGGAACATACGGACCCCTCGCTGCTGTGGCACCAGTGTGGATTTTTTAAATTGAGAGAAAGGCGACGCAGATAAAGAGATTCAGGCTCTAAATGCTGGAAATGTAGCCATTAGGGAATGTACTGATGTCTCCCTGCTGTGAGTTTTCTTGAGTGTGCGCGGGATGCTTCGGGGCTACAGGTCTCATCTTTCACATGACCAACAGAAGCTGTAAACACACATACTGACAGGCAAGTCGTTGTTTAACGATTGATCTTCCAGCTACCACATTTATACAACTGATCACAGGCGGCTTTATTATGTTTGCTGTTACCATGACAATGATGCAGTGTATATGCAGTGTATATGTGTTATTTGGCTTTTTTTGCTCCAATGTCCGCAAGCACCAGCTTGTTACATCCCAGTTTTATCCTCTTTTTCAGAAGAGACAGCACGAGATCCATGCAGAACAGAAGATGATATGATAGGAAGCACCAATCCTAACATATCCTAACATATAGCACGGCAAAATGACTCAGCAGAGCGAAACTCAGCTGAAAGACTCTAGCAAACAGTGACATCCGTTCAAACCCCAACTAAGAAATTATATGGAGGCTTCTGCTAATTTCTCCGCTTTAAGTAAACCACACATACAAGGTGTGGCGATGTCTGACTCTGTAAGTCATAAAGCATGTCTTACTTTTGCTGTTTTGTGGTTAAAAGTTTTATTCCAGCTCTCTAAAACCCAACTAATCTCTTATCCTATGACTCATGAATCATGAAGGGCCTGCTGGTTTCCATGGAGATGAAGGAGGTTTTACAGTGAAGTATTCACTCTTCCTATCATATACTATGTTGGGCTTCACTTCTTTCTGGATCCTCATGGTGTTTCTAAGGTGAATGTGGGGGCTATCCCTGGATTCTCCTGACTCTGACCATTGTTAGAGGTGTTCATCATCAACATCGGCCGATGGCTTCCTGAGATATGAACCTGCGTAACACCTCTATTGAAACCCCTGGAAACCTACCAAGCTTCACTTTTTACCTTCTACTGTAGCACAGTTCCTCATCACACATTACTTTACTCATTCCTAGATGATTTGGGCTGCTATCCTCTGGTTTTTACAGTTGTTTTCTTTTAGGAGGAAATAACCTATAATTTACCCTGCCACACTAAAACGTACCTTGATTCTGACTCTCACATCTCTCAGCTTTCTCTTGAGACAAAGATTAAACTTGTAGTTGTGAGGATGCACTTAAATGTATTTTGGCTATGTCATTTCAGACAGGAGGTGGAAAATCAAAGGAGGTTAATCATGTGAGAATTTAGAGCACATGCATGTAGACATTCATAAAAACACACGGGTGTCAGCTCCAGTGCCTGAGCTGGAGGCAAGCGAATCATAAAATCTGTTTGGTGTCATTCTCAAACAATGACCCTGGCACCCACTAGTAAATGCAAAATATGCCCATGGATGAACAAATTCACACATCCGGTGTCACAGAACGACGGCATATGTTTAACATATGCATACAAAAACAATAGGCACGTCCATGGTTGAGCAGCTACATTCATGTGATCAATCTGCATACAGCCGCCCACCACACAGAGGCGTTTATAGATGCCGTTTCAACAAAAAGTAGCCGCCATTGATCCGATGCAAACGGGGGTTTGTGGGAGCGTTTGTCTGCGTCTGGATTCTGTGTGTCACAAGCTCCGGAAGGAGACAAAGACACAAGTCGCTTTCCGATCGGCACGTCCTTTTTCAGAGACGTCTGCAAAACGATAACACACCTGTGGGCGCGACGAGAAACCCAGTGAAGCAAATTTCTGTGCGTGTGTGCGTGTGTGCGTGTGTGTGTGTGTGGCCACAGGTCCTTTGTTTGAAGAAGTCACATGATCAGTCTGAGTTGCCGCTGTCCCCTCCCCTTTGCAGTGCGCCACCATACAATAAAACACTCAAAAATGGGAAACAACAACAACAACCCGAAGCGTGAGCAACATAAACAATCACTTAGTGAAACTTAACTTGAGGAGTTGAAAAAAATCCATTAAAGCTACAACGCCTCCTCTTCATCACAATGTGATTAAGAAAAGGGGAGGATGCGATGGTGGGAGAGGAGAGCAGAAGAAGGATGAAAGAATGGAGGAATGATGGCTTTGCGAGCCTAGATCGAGTCCGGGTGGAATGGATAGATGGTTTATTCTACAGTAAACAAACCATGCAACAAAGCACTGGAAGATGGGTGGACGGGGTTAACGGCTAGACTCTGGGTGCGTGTGGTCACACGTTTCGGGGACATTTCAGCCACAGAAGTCTGTAGAAGAGAGATAAACGGGGCAGAGATGGAGGAAAAGGTAAGAGGGATGGAAAGGAGCTAAAAGCAACGGTGACCAGAGCAGCGTGGGCGGAGGTTCACAAAGAAAAATAAGGTACAGAAATCGATTGGTGGCAGATGGAGGCGTGCACGTAGAGGAGATGGAAGGACACGGGAGAGAACAGGGGGAGAGATGTATAGAAGATGAAGCTGGGGATGGGGGAAGGAGGAGGAGGAGAAAGAGAGGGAGAGGCGGTCTGGATGGGTCCCATGGGTGAGATTTCTTGCTCCTCCACGTTCGAGCGGTATGACAGAGGACGCCGTCGATCTAACTGCGTATCCTATGTGCATGTTAATTACAGAGAGAGACAGAGAGTAAATAAGTCTGCAGAGGAGAAAGGCACAAAGGAAGCTCAGGTGTTTTCTGAGTCAAAACAAGTCAATGGACTGATTCTCTATAGGCCTTTAATTACAGCCGCAGCGTCTCTCCCGCTTCACAACACGGCCGGGCTGTAAACCTTCATTATCACACGTTAACATGGCGTTTATGTTGCAGCGTTTCAGTCACATTCGTTCCGACTTCCCTGAACTGTCCGCGGCCCCTCAGATCAAAGCCAGACCACTCCTGCTCAGGATGTTCAGACTTTTAAAAACGGAGTTATTTCCCAAAACAGAGGCACGTTGTAGTTTCTGGTAAATGTCTCCTACACAGAGAAACTTGTTTGTTTGAAATGATTTTACACAGAATAAACTACAGTTTTTTTTACCTGTTTTTTGACCCCTTGATGCCTGGTGTCGTAAATTTGTGACAATCCACTTCTGGTCTTTTTTTATTTTATATCTTTTTATCTAACAAAAATATTCTTTTTATGCATTATGCATTCATTTTTATATCATTTATAATCTCTCTTTATCTATCAAATGTTATCAATTTATTTTCCCTGTATTTTTTTCTATATATTTGTAAATAAATTCAGGCGTTAAGAGGTTGAAGAGAACAACGGAGCTTTATGGCCTGCAGGATACCACATATTCAACATTGGTAGTGAGGTCACTTTATTAGAGTTTACCCTTTTATTTAATTCATTTATTTATTTATTTGATTTATTTAACCTTTTATTTGACACACACACACACACACACACACATATATAAATAGTCTGTTTCAATGACATCCTTTGTTTTCTCATTTTTCTCCATCATTAAATGATGCTTAATTTACATGACAGCATGTGTTGTCATTGGCAACCATGAGACGGAAATCTAAGCTAGATAAAGACTTCCTCTGGAAGAGCACATTTTTCTCGTAGTTAACTTTTCCTTGACCTTACTGAAACTATTGCAAGCACAAAGCGAAACGACTGGACTAATGGTGTCCCCCCCCCCTCCACCCTCTCATCTCCATCCAGTTCCCGTCGAGCATCCCCAGACCGCGGCAGCGTGCTTTTTCTAAATGAGTTTATCCTTTATTAGTCTGTCAGAAGGGGGAAAAAAAAAAAAGGAACAATGTTTTCCCCCAGTAGCAGGTTGTGATATTATTCATCTATAATTGGGAATAACCCCGTTACCCCACCCTGAGGCGGCTCAATCTCCACTGAGTAATCACTGCCATCGTCTGCTCTGCTGGAAACGGCGTTATTAGGTCGACGGCACCGTCTCTACCTCTGCTGTCTGCCAAGGAGGTTTATTATCCCACAATATATGGCTTCACTCCCGTGCCTCTTTTTTAAACCACCAAGTTGCAGAGGGAGAACCTGGCGGAGTATATTTATCTCACGTTTGTGGACAGTGGGGGTGGGGAGCTCCAAAATAAGCTCCAGCGGGATCATTTAAGCTGAGGCTTTCAGTTTTAACGACAGTTAGCTTTGCTCTGTTGTGCAAAACACCTTTCACCCTTGAATATTTAGCTGTCACCATGACTGTTTCCACCAGTTCAGGAGTCTGCCTCACTTTTTCTTCCACAGTGCAAAAAACCATCAGCATGGAAATGCGGCTTATACCCAGGTGGCATACCATTCTCAATTTTTGCTGCAGACAACAGCTTCAAAAAAACCTCCCTGCTGATAAGCAGACTAATGGTTTATAAAATGCATTTAAGTGCAGTAATACTGAAAAACTTTCTGGAAAACTTTAAAATTCCCTTGGAAAGCACCACTGAGCTCAGCTGAACATAATAACATCGAATACTTTGAGATAAAGAATGAAAA
Organism: Atherinosoma microstoma; assembly: GCA_037177055.1. NCBI lineage: Eukaryota > Metazoa > Chordata > Actinopteri > Atheriniformes > Atherinidae > Atherinosoma > Atherinosoma microstoma. The sequence continues at coordinate 25,983,715 of JBBBVU010000014.1, read as the reverse complement.
AAACTGAAAACAAATCACCATTTCCATGAAGTGTTTACTGGTTAGAATACAACAGATTCTTTTCCTCCATCCTATTTGGCCAAATTCTTCTGGAGGAGCAAATATTTGTTAAAAAATCTTCACAGATAAGATTATGAGACTGAGAAGTAGTTGAATGAAATGTGAAGTGACCTTGCTGCTGCTTAGGGGAGACTAGTATTTCATCAGCTAACACTAAGGGCACACCTGCCTCCCAGGTACGCCCACATCTGCCAACGGCTTTGACTTCATCCGTGTGAGGTGGCGTCAGGGGAGGAAAGGAAGGAAGAAAGAGAGAAATAAAAGACAGAAAAGAAAAAAAAACCAACAAAGTCCCGTGTGGGTTAGCTGAGAGACTCGTAAGTTTCAGAGAGAGTGTAGAAAGGCTTTGAACCGATAAAAAACCGCAGCAACGAAACTGTGACAAAGAGGGTAAAAACAGAAAGAGGGACGGGGAAAGTGATGGCACTCAAGCACGAAACCACCTGCTGGAATTTTTCTTTGACTCTCCTAATAAGTGCGCCAACCTGTAAAAGAGTAAAGCTGGATAATGTCACAGTGGGTCAACAACAACATGAAATAAGCAAAAGCAAAGAAGGGAAGGAAGTGCAATCATGTGTTGTAGGCAATGTCATCTGTCTGCAGGAGAAGCGAAACCCTGGAAGTGGACGCAACCCGCTGATCCATTCAACATTTCTGATTAAGTCACTGGCTTCTCCAAACCTGGGTTACACCGACATGCAAGCCGCTAACCACAAGCATGTTGACTGCTGTTTATATTCTATTTGTTGCTAAGGAACATATCTTATATTCATGTGTCTCTGTGTGTGTGTATAAACCATTTTGACTATATGAGATCATGGAGATTACCCATAAATGACACAAGTGTTGATTACTCTATAATAAGAACAGTAACCGCAAAAGATATCTATTTGCAATCATGATGGGAAATGAGATTACACCTTAAAAAAAGCCTCCTCGTTTTGGTTTTAAGCAGTTTATGAATCTGTCTCTGCAAAACGTTTTGACTTATCACGACAAAACCCAAAAGGATAAATGACCAAACAGGATTTTTGAAAGATGCAAACGATTGCAGAGCCTACAAGATGCAAAGTCCCATGCAAAGCACAACCGCAGCGGTTGGAAATGTAAAATATGACGATTTCCCAAAATCAGCGTGCTCCATCTTGAAGGAGGTGTTTTCAAAATGTCATGGCAACACAACCAGACGTTGTCAAGATATTATAATGTGGGCCGACAGCAATAAGAAAAAAAAAGAAAAAAAGATTCTTCAATATCATTGCTTTCCAAAAAAGACGATGTCTGAACCTTGTCAGCAGATCCGTGGAACAAAGTTCCACAAGATCTGTGGAGTCGCTTCGCTTTTGTTCCCTGTGATTTGCAGTTAGTGTGGGAAAGTGCAGCAGGGGATTATTTACTCCCTCCTAACAACCGGATCAAGTCATCCTTGTGGGATTTATTTGGTTTAAGAAAAAAAACTATCAATGTGTCGTATTGTAGAGGAGGGTTCTATGACAAAGTTCGTAGCATTAAATATGTTTCCCCACCTGCGGGATAACCAGCAGCTCTGTACACTCAAAGTAAAGGTAAATAAACAGTAACTGGGTTTAATGAGGCTACTTTTTAACTACGTAACATTGAAATGAAATCTTAGGGTTGGGTTTACCGTAGTTTGTTCGGATGCAAAACAAAATCATTTTTAACGAATAGTTTCACTTTCTTCATGTGGGCAACACCTTTGTTTTCAGT
>JBBBVU010000014.1:25949799-25965228 GCA_037177055.1 Atherinosoma microstoma | reverse complement strand
TTGGGTGCAGAATCGTGTCAGTCCTGTTTTTAATAAATCTACTTCATGCAGAGTCGCTTTGCTACCTGGTCCGGATATCGAGCTTGCAGCGGTTGATGATGCACGAAAGCTCAAACAGGATGGGAAACCAGCCCCGAACCCACACCCGGTCGCCAGGAGCAACATTCATGTCATCACTGGTGTATTCCCTCAGAGCCTGAACAGAGACACATCATGACAGAAGTCATCGTTTTTCACAATCACACATAATTTGTTCCATAATTACTTCCAGCAGTGCAGTTCTACCTGAGGTCGCTCAGAGACGTATTTTGCACAGTGTCGGATGAGTCTGATGGCCTCCATGCTGGTGTCGGGAAAAGCTGCGTTGCACACAAACTCGGACAAACACTTCACCGCATCCTGGAATGAATCAATTGCAGCTGCAAAGTGCTGCTGAAAGGTGTTCACTGATGAAAGAAGCAACATAAAAACAAGAATGAGCTTCTCGCTGAGCTTAAATTTATCTCTTCTCAGAATGATGTAAAGCTGAAGCAGTGATTTCTTCAGTCAGAGGTTTTTTTTTTTTTTTTTCAAATATCTCAGCCAATATGGCCGTCACCATAAAAGCTACAGTTATACTCACTGACAATATGCCCAGTGGTCTGGAAGGCCAGCTCCACTATAGGTTCATCATGGTCGGCGGCAGCCTGGTGAAACACTGAGAAGATGTTCTTCCAACCAGAACGGATGTTGGCCGCCTGGGAATTTACCATCTGAGCTATGCACCTGATCACCATGTCTCTGATGGTGGGAGACCTGAGGGAGGGAGGGAAGGTTGATCATCAAATTTAATGTGATGATGTGTCTGATGTTTATCACAGTATTACATAAATAATCCTTTAGCTGTCGTTTAAATGACCTAAAATGTCATACAACCACAGCTCTTCCCTCCGCTACATATACACCACCTTTAGTGATAAAAATGTATACTTTCTCATCCTGACCCATTTGTTTCACAATATTCTCCACCTGTTCTTCTTCATGATGTGCTCAAAAGGTCTGAGAAAGTCTTTCTGGAAGCGGAAGTTGGCCAGTTCTCCTTTTTCCAAGAACTTCATGGAAAGCTGCCGCAGTGAATCCACAGCAAAGATGGCGACGTCTTCATTGGGGTTACAGCCGACCTACAGAGGATCCAAGAATTATCAGTAAATTCAGCTATTAGATGAATAAACAAAGACATGTTAATGCCGTTTGTAGGCATAAACATTGTAGGCACATTTAGCCAAAATGGCTGACAGGATGAGGGGAAATGGTTCACTCCTCAGCAGCAAAATGTTCTTTCATGTTCACCTACGATCTAGCTAGTAGTTCATGTGGTCTGTCTGTGGTGTGCTGATGGGGTGACAATGAGGTTTATAAGGCCTTTTTCTCCTGAGACTGATGCGAGAAACAACACAGATGAAGGCAGCAGATCTGCACCATTAGCTTGCTGGCACATGCTACTCAGCCTGTACACCATTTAAGCAGCAGATCAGCTGCTGATTACACCAGATGTCCTTCCCAATTCCAGCAGTGAAAACTGCAAACACTCCCACCTCAACCATATGGCTGTTGCAACCACAACAGAGCTGGGTTAAGTCCAAAAACAATTAAGTCTTAAACGGATGAATAAAAATAAGCAAATCTGCAGAATACAACGTATTCCAGGCTGTGCATTAACCAGCAAGTGATTGCTAGTACACAGTTCTCCCAGCAGCACTCCTGTCTTGTCAGTGGCACAGAAAGTTTCATCACTTAGCCAAATCTTTGCTATTTTAAGGAGTCACTTCCTCCTGCTGGCAATTTATTTCCTCCATCGTTACAGAAATATGTTTCTTCCTCGAGGCTTGTCATCACTTCTAGACAGCTGGTATGTGGAGGTAGGCGTTTTAGCATAACTATCAAGAGTAAAACAGAACTTGAAAACCTGAGGTGAAATCAGGTTTCTATTACAGAATCAAGTCATATACCAAACAGAGGCTTGTAGCTGCTACCTTTATGTCTGTCCTGGATTACAGGGACAGCATTTACATGTATGCTTCCTCACCATGTTTACATGCATTAGATGGAGCCTGTTGTGGAGCACTGAGGTTTATAATAACTCTAAATCTATAACTCACCTCTGCTTGTGATGGTTAGTCTGCTTTGTATAAACTCAGTCACTGGCATGTTCTTACTTCATGCTCCTTTCATGAGGAATATTCTTAAAAATTAGTTAAAACCATAGAAGCCGGTCTCTTTGACAGAAATGGCTTTGAAGTGGCAATAAATCCAGGAGTCATGGTTTGGCTTCTCTGTGGATTTTGCACAACAAATCAGCGATGTGGCTGCAGAATCAGTGATGTAATCAGTAATCAGCTCTGGAAAATATCAGTTTTATATCACTTTTGCCTGCAGTTTAATGTAGTCAAATATCTGGACACGAGTAATCACAATCTGACCAATCACAAGGAAGTACTTCCGCGTCGCTGTGTCCACGTAGCTAGGATGCACGTCTGGTCTGAAGAGGTGCGCGTCGAGCCTCTTGGGGCCTACGCAGAGCCTACGGCGGTGACACCGTAACCAACCTGACGCGGACGACGCGCGAGTATAAACCAGCCTTAAAGAGCAGCATCAGCAGAACCGTCATCTTATCTAAAAAGATCCGACTCTGAAGTCCAGTTCAGCCACGCTAAATGTAATATGGACTCGTTAAACTCAAAGTTTGTGGATCCTTTGCTGCACTGACCTTGTTGAAGTGGTCTCCTATGACCTGCCAAATTCGAGACCACTGTAGCCTGATGCGGTTCATGTTGTAGTAAGATATTTCAACAATCTTTTGCAAGCTGAACATCCTTGGTTGGTGTGCCGAGGCCAGCTCGTCCATGGACACCGCACACAGCCACCGCACAAAGTCCACTGGAAGGAGTTAAACACCAATACTGAGTGAATTTATTCTCAGACAAACAGTAAATGAGCCGGAAGCAGGAAATACACACCGATTGCATTTCCATCCAGTTTGGTTGAACCAGTGAAGATCCTGCAAATAAAAACATTTAATTTTGTAAACTGGGCAGTTTTAGTAATGTACCGAGTCTCAGGATTTTGAGGGAATTTCGGCTCACCTATCCACAGCTACCACCACACTCTGAGAGCTGGTTTCTCCTACGGACTCCTGAATGTGAGCCATCTGTCTCTTGTCCTGACTTCCCACCAGGTTTCCTGCAATACCAAAACATATTCAACATAAACAAATGTGTAACAGTCAGAAGACACAACTGACACGAACAGCAAACAAGTCTAAAACAGGGTTGGATGGAGGTTAAGTCATGTATAAAGTCTGGTTGTGTGTGTGTTTGTGTGTAACCTACCCAGCCCCAGTGGCATGAACTCCTCCGTACCAGAAGGTAAACCCCTGATGCCGGCCTCCCTGTCTCGAACAACCCCCGAGATGTAGCGCGTCTTCACCCCTGTGCCGATCAACTGGGCGAGCTCCAGCTGACTGATACACTTCAAGATCTACGAGACACAGACACACAACACAAATTCCTAAAAGAGTCGGATTTTTCTTTTCATTTTTGTCAAGAGAAGTTGTAAAAGAACTGAAGTCTATATTTACATATAAATTAGAATAAAAAAGTAAAAGATACAGTTTGAAAATAAATACAATCATATATAAAAAGTCTAAATAAACTAAATTAAAAATAGTATAAATAGATACGTTTATAACTTTAACAAATCTAAAATTTAAAAAATTTTTAATGAATCTATGGACAATATATATCTATATCCTCTCCTGCAACATATCCTACAATGTAAATTTTGTTATAAACTGAGGTTTAGATAATCTTCCACTGAGATCAAACTTTCCCACCTCATGCCACGAGTTGCCCAGGTAGTTTCCATCAGTATGAGCCACGGTGATCAGGGTCTTAATGGTGTCAATGTTCTTCTGCTTCATTTCTGTGATGCTGGAACTGGCAGTCAGCAAGGTAAATCTGGCCAAGGCTTGAACGTATGCATCTCGCTCCAACTGCAGACAAGACAGGCCACTTTTTACTAAGTCATGGACTTAATCATGAGCATTGAAAATATTTGGAATAATATGAAGAATTCAGCAGAAAACCACGACAGCAATCATTAGGGATTAAGTTAAATATAAAAAATGCTACCAACCTGCATACTGAAGATGCAGGCGATCCTGATGGCACATCGAATGCCTTCCAGACACAGCGAGGCCACCTCCGGGTCATCACAGTCCTGCAGTCCCACACTGAACGCTGCCAGCAAAGGAGTCCATGCCAGCTGTGACAAAAAAAAAAGTATAGAAACTATCGGCAAGTGAAAATGTCCACATTGTCCTTAACATTTCACCCTTCTGGTTACAAAGTGCATAAAACTTTCAAAGAATCAAATCTAACTGGGAATTTTATATAACAGCTGGAATAAACCAGTTCTCCATTAAATGGTCATAAAATTGCATCCGATTCCAAATATGATCCATTTAAGGCAATAACACATAAACAATTATCATTTTTCATCTTTATAGTGAACACAAACATTAAACATGTCCCAGTGCTAGTGTGTTAACCCTTAGATAATGTGAAATGGTTCCAGTAGCTTTGGACAAACTGGAGGAAATCTGGACGGTTTATCTCAAATCAGTCAAGCCATGTCTTTGGGTGTTTGCTGTGAGCGACTAATTAGATCATACTGGGGTGATAAAGCTGTGGGCGTAAGTGAAAAATGAGGATCATCTGCTCATTAAGCAGCATCACTGCTGCATCTAAAATCCCGACATCATTCTGAAAGAAACTTGATGAACTTTACTTTTTATGTTTTTATCTAAACCAGGAAATTTTAATTTCCTAGTTTGTATTAAGACGGCAGATTGTCACAATGCTTTTTGCAGAATTCATGCCAGACAGATCTCAGACTTTATTTAAAAGAAAATAATAAAACCTGTGCGGCATTTGAAATCCTGAGGTTTTCTAAGAAGTTGTAAAACAAAAAATTTTTATTTCTCAGCACCTGAACAACATAAATATAAAAGAAATAACATTTCAGAAAAGTATTGAATTTGTTCTTATGGTGCATGTATGAGTATCCCCTGAAGGAAAGAAAAAAACCCCCATCTCATTCAGACACACAGGATAGAAACACCCTCCCTTCTCATCTTCATCTCCTCCAACGTCATGTTTAAGGGCTCGTTCACACTGTGACTGTTTGGTCCGCTCTGAACAGACCATGGTCCGCTTCCAGGGATAGTCCACGCAGTATGAACACCACCCCGCACTCTGCTGCGGACCAAAGACGCGGACTCTGGTCCTCCTGAAAGCCGGGGGTCTCGGTTCACTTGCGAACGGACTCTCCAGTAAACCAGAAAGAAAGTTGGATTCAAACCGCAATAAATCATCAGGAAGAAGGAAGTGATGCAGACCTGTTGTTTGAATAGGAGGGAAAAATAAAGCCAAAAGCATGTTTTCAGAAAAACACGTTCTGCACACCACAGAACCCCCAGACCAGAGTCCTGCATGGGTGAGTTTTACCATCCTGCACCCAGTGCTGGGTGAAACAAACACACCTTAAAATAGTGTTTAAAATATCAACGTTGTGTTAGTGCACAGTAACAAAGTCGTGTTAGTAACAAAATCCGACACGTTAATATATTGAAATCTGGACCGAAACGACGATGTAACCACGGGCCTCGACCCAACCACATGTTAACGCATTAAATAGGCTAACTGTAAATTATAATCCCCTCCCTCCCTGTGTTGCATGACTTTTCTTAATTCCTTCACTCATTGTTTGGATTCTTGTCATATCTTGTCAAATCCGCTGGTACTACATAAATATCTTCCCCCTCCCGTTATATTTCATTTACAAAAGTCCAACCCGGTTTTCTTCTTCCTGCTTTTTCATGACTGATGAGGATGTTTTGGGGAGTAGCTCCTATCATCTAGTTCAAGGGTGGGGAACCCTGGTCCTCGAGGGTCGCATTCCTGCATGTTTTCCGTCCATCCCTGCTCCAACACACCATTCAAATCAGATAAATCCAACAGCCAATCACAGTGGCTCATTCATTTGAATCAGGTGTGTTGGAGCTGGGATGGATGGAAAACTTGCAGGATGAAGGCCAAGGTTCCCCATCCCTGATGTAGACAGCAAGCAGTGACGTTTTCCCGGTGCTTTGGTCCGCTGCAGTAAATGCAGTTTGAACACAAACCAAAGGAAGGTGTGAAAACTTTAATCCCTTGTAGATCAGACCGAGTCCCCAGACTATCCTGGTGTAAATGCCCCTTAAATCATGGTGCATTCAATGTACCTAAAAAATGGGAAGTCTAAACTATTTTGTTCTTGCTTTTTCTCTTTGTTCTACTATGTTTTTTCTAATCTTTTAAATTCCCAGAAGGCCATCCGTCTTCTTGGATGCAACATCAGCAGCTCTGCCGTTACTGAAATAAACTTGTTAACTTTTGCCAACATCAGCCTCTAAAAATGTAAACATAAACACAGAAGAAAGGACAGAGTAAAGCCCAAGGCTTGAGAGAAAACTATATGTAACAGAGGATTAACTACATGAATTTTAAATGTTTAGCTTACACCTACCAGCTGTCTGTTAATGTGCAGCATGGTGTTTTAATAACCTGGGTTTATTTGATGCATGACTTCCAACTAGACTGCCGACTGATCAAAAGAGGGATCAGTAAGAAAATGTCCATGGCTGAACTGCAGATGAGGGAGAAGTGAGCTTTTCAAGATGAAATTGCAAGTCAAGGAGTTCTCTGTCGGTTTGATGAGTGATAGCAGGGTTTGCAGTGTGTGCTGGTGTTAGCTCACAGAGGCAGACCCTGGAGAAGAGAGGGATGAAGGTAACGGAGTGGGTAACTTTGAAGAGCTGTGGCTCTGTCTCTCTGATATTTAAACCAAAACATGTCATATTTGACCATGAAATGGTGTCATCTTGGGAAAAAAAGGGGATAACATGTTAAAAGGACACGTCAGTACAGTCTTAGTGAAAGATGAAATAATGTTTCAACATGCCCAAGATTAACCACTAAAAACTAAACTAAATCAATACCAAATGACAGTATTTCCATCTGCAGCCAGTTTATCCCCTGTGGCCGGATATGTATGTTAACTCTGAGATGAATTTGTAACCCGACAGCTTTATACAAGTGAGTTGGGGGTGCAGGTTCTACCAGCTGAGCTTTAAATGTGCCATCTAAGGCTGCGTTCACTCTGCAGGTCTTCATGCTCACACAACCGATTTTTTACCGACATCCGATTTTTTGGGGAAGTCGTTCACATCATTTCAACCTTCATCACACTTCAGAGTGAACAGCGGGGGAGGAGGAGTTATATTGCTCTATTAGTATTTGTTGTCTTGATAGTTTAAGTTGATGATTATGGAGTGATATAATTATTGTTTTTCGGGATAGTATTAAGTGTTTAGATCTAGTTTATATTGAATGTTTGTTTTTAGGGGCAACAGTTGTAAATACACTCCTTTGATTTGCACTAAATGGTTGTGGCCATAGTCTTCATTTACTCGGAAACTATGCATGATATAAACGCAACAAAAAAGTGAGAATAAACCCAAAGTTCTGCCAATACTGGAGTCCCGTGCGGCATTACCGTTCAGAGTGAGGTCGCTTTGACACAGATCGGATATGTATCTGATCTAGGATCACATATGGAAGTGGCCTGGGTCAAAAACTCTAACTTGTGCCGTTCAGACTATCATTAATAAATTCTGATATGAGTCACATGTGGGCAGAAAACTATAAATGAGCTGCAGGATGAATGTTTTTATATGAGGCAACTTTGGAAAAAAACAGATTAAAAACCCTCAAGAACTTCTTCTTTTAACTTTAAAAGGTAAAAAAAACATTACCCAAAAACATTACCTTGAACATGGGCCTGACATGTTCCAGGTGTGTAGCGCTGAAGAACGGTGCCTGAGCGTGGCTGACGGCTTCCATCAGAGCTTTAGCAGTCTTTGCCATCTGCTCCATCTCCATGTTGTAGAGCAGGCGGCGCTGCTTCTCACTGGCCACATCTGGAACAAGAAGGAACTAAATATTTCTGATGCATCTCTCATTTTTCAAGAGGCAGTCTGCAGCATGCTGTTAGAGGGCAAACATCTGACAAAACTTTCATATCCCAAATGAGAGAAGTACTCACTCTGCTTGGTGGACTTTGGGGTGATTGAAAACTCTTTGCTCTCCTTCATGGCAATCTTCTTGCCTGCGATCTCGTCATATATGGAGGAGAGGTACTCCTCAGGCAGGTCCTTACTGTCGTTAATACCGCGGTTCATCTTGATGTACTGCTCCTTCGTCATTTTGTTCTTCACCTACATGAAGAGCATTTTGATTTGTTGATTTGAATTGTCAAGTTTCCTTGAGTTTTCAGAAAAGCACTTTTAATAAAATGCATTTTTCATTATTATGAAAAAAATCAAGAGACAAAAAGTTGGTTTAAGTCATTAAACGGTTATAAAACTATTAAAATCATTAATTGAAACACAAGCTTCTTAAAGTCTCACAGAGCCTCAATCACAGATTAGTCTATTTAAAACTTTTACAGCTAAGACAGTAAATGTCTGGATCAGCCTGACACTAACGTTAAAAAACATCAGTGATTAAAAAGTTCTGAAAATGTTGGTATTTTTAGGAGACAAATACTTTAAATAAGCTTTACTAGTCCAAGTGTACTGTAGTGCACGTGTCAAATAAGCATTATTAAGTAGGAAAAGCAATTAAGGGCATGCAAGTAAAATCACAACATTCCTGCTGCTTCTGGTTTTTTTGATACTGGAACCGCATAGTGAATAAGACATCTTTTAATTTACAGTAATTTTCTTTTCTGCTGTTTACGTCTTATCATCCATCACTCCCCGACTTTAATCCAAACATTATTATGCTCAGTATTTCACACCTGCTTTTCCCACTTTGTCACTGCGGTCTGTCAGCAGTGATATAAGAGGCCGAACTAAGACACAGATAAGCCTGAAGGAGGTAGTTTTATTCACACGGTCGTGCTGCCAATATAAAAGGTTTAATCAAAGAAGCGCACGACCTTCCAGCATAGAAATGAAAACATGATAATATCTAGAAAGAACAATGTGGGTATTGTCCTGCCCCGGAGTCATAAAGCTTCATGTGGTCTCTGATAAGGCTGCAAGTTCATTGATGTGTCACTCACACCAAATGTCCTGAAACTCAGGTTTTATATGTTGGTTGTGTTGTTTTGATGAGCTAAAATAAAAAAGAATTAAAATAAAAGTAATGGTGTAGCTTGTTAACAGTTTTTACCTGAGGACTGTGCAGGTCTGTGGTGAGCATGATGATGGAGTAAGCCAGCACGTAGGCAGTGTCTGCACTGGCAAACAAGGTCTGTCTGCAAAAGAAGATGCACATCAGGGAGTTACACTTCTGAGTCTAATGAAATGCAAACTGGAACTCTTTAAGAACGGCCTCTTTCAATTGTTGATATCCATCAGAACCTATAAGATTCTGGCTCTTACCCCTGGTTACATTCAAGATACCGGGCAGCGAACTTCTCCATCAGCCTGTCGATTTTCTGGGCCTCTCCAGGCAGCCTGAAGCCTTCCAGGAACGCTCTCAGAGCAGAGACAAAGTCCCGCCCACAAAAATCCAGCTGGTCCACGTAGCAGTACATCACCTCTTTGTTGAACTTGGTATTCTCACCGAGATACTCCCCGACTTGCGTCTGTGGATGCACAGAAACAACAGTTTGCGATTACTAACTTGACCCAACTACATGAGGATTTAGCGCTGCATAAATCCCCTCACTGTGTCCAGCCGGTCCTCCTGGTGTAAGAACTGGGCGATATCCTCAGCTGTGGAGCCCAGCATGCCCTGGTCCTGCAGGTACTGGACGCCACGCTTTGGCTTCTTGTTGAAGCTGTAGAGAGAAGAGGTGAACAAACTCACACAGGAACATCATAGAAGAGTAAATACTCCAGAAGAGTTTATAAAGGCCACTCCTAAGCAATCCTAAAGTCAACTTCCAGCCAGGCTGAGAAGAGGAGCTCACAGTTCAATGCCGTGCTCAATGATGTCCTTCTGTTGTTTGATGACCTCATACTGCTCTGGATGATCCGCCTGAGACGTGGGGACGCTGGAAACAGTGGAGTCCAGCGAGCTGATGCTGTCCCGGCGCCCTGCCAGCTGCTCAGGGAGCTTCAGCTCTGCTCCCTCGCTGTCAGGCGGATGCTCCTGACCTGAAAGCAAAACACCAAGCAAACACATCGTAACTATTACATTATTCGGACTCCCCCACTTTCCTGCGTATCATTCATGCGTGCTTACCCAGGTTTGCTTGAAGGTTTGGATTCACATACATGTCTTTGCTCCACTCCACCATACATTTGAGAATGGACACCAGACACTCCAAACCCTTTTTACGCAGACTCAGCTCCTGTAGGAATGAAAGAATAATCCAAGTTCATGTACTTTGGCTGGAAATGCTCTGCATCAGCTCATGAATGCTACCTGTGGCGTACAGCCCTTTAATATGCACCACAGTGACACCTAATGGACACGTACCTGTAGAGGAGTCATCCCGAGCTCCTGCCCACTCCTGCCCTGAGCAATCTTGGAGAGATCATTGACAAGACGCTCAAAAATATTAGCAGCATTTAAGTCACAATCGTAGTTTACATAGATGTCGACCACACACTGGGCATCTGAGGGGACAAACAGAAGAGATTGAAAAAATACTTTAGTTAAATTGTAACAGTCAGTGTTTACATACAGCAGAGTGGTAACGGATGCAGATGAAGTTATCAGTAAATGTGATAATGACTCTTTGCAGCACCATTTCATTCAGTGCACAGGGTCCTTTTCTGTCTAAAATATAAACTCAGAGGCAATTTCAACAAATCCCGATAATGCTGGAAATGAAATAACTTAATAATAACAAAATGTTCTCCTTCATGTTTTTACTGCTGGCTAGAGTTCCCATAAATCCTGTGTTGTTTTGGTACGAATGAAAAACAAGATGGGCAGATTTATCACTATTAAACGTGAAAACAATCTTTAAAGTTTTTCTTTTTTTTTTGATAAAAGAAAAATAAATACAATTTTTCTTTTTAAAATCAGCAACATCAAAATGATTCGGTATTGTGACAGCAAAGTTCTGAAATTACTAACTTTTACAATAATTTCCATTAAAAACAATACAAACAGCATATACGACCAAAACTCTGCTTCATACAGAAACTTCTCTGTTCCAACAGGGAGTTCATGTCTCAGTACAGGAGACCCTGAATACATGTCAGGTGTCAATCCAATTAAATCAAGGTTTCTGTATCCTGGGAATGTTTTATTTGCAGACATGCCAAACTTGTTGATAATCTTAGCGTCACTTCAAAGCAAAAACATTTCCAGCTAATGCAAGCAGCCAAAAACAGAAAAGATTTTTTATATCCAGGTTTGACAAAGTGCTTTATAATGCACTTCACTTTCACACACGCACACACAGAAAAACAATACAGTGCTTACAATGCTATCATTCTGATATCATTATCAGCAACGCAGAGTGTGCAGAAAGCATCTCTCACTGCTACTTCGTGAGAATCTCTGCTGTGCGTGCACTTTTTTTTCTTTTCTAACAGCCGTAGTGGGCACAAAGACCTCCATCAGCTCGTCTCATCATGGCTGTGTTCGACCGCAATGATCAATATCCTCAATAATCTAAAAAGCCACATCATCCGGCTATTTTCAATGTTGCAGACGAGAAAACAAACATGGAAGAGTCATTTAAACTTTTAATTTCCCTCTCAAATGGCATTTGCACAAAAGTTCAAAGAATCCTCACAGACCCACCAGGAAGAGGGAGGAGGGGGAAACTGGAAGATAATTAACAGGTCCTACTGCACTGAGCATGCATTACTTATTTTAACAAGTGAAAGAAATGCAGCATTTTCTTGGCATCAACTTCACCATAGCCTTAGTTCTCAAACTTTGAAATATGGTGTCAGCAGCTTTTAATGTGATAAATCATTCCAGCCTGCAATGCAAAATACATACAGGTTGACAAGTCTGCAGATGTCAAGTGAATATCAGAATTGTTCGCTTATCTGTTAGGTTACTATAAACTCTTTAACAGGACATTATTGTACATGAAGTGGCCATCAACAGGCTATCTGATATGTGAAGCAGCGACAGCTTTAAAAGTCAGTGAATGTTAATGTTGAAGTGTACCTGCACAGATCCGTGTAAGTGTCTGGATAACCATCCACTTGTGCTCAAAGGAGCTGGTCGACGTCTCCAGAATTGTCAAAAAGATCTCCCGAAAAAACACCTGAGGTAAGGAGGGCGAGATTAAAAGCCAGTTTGACTCTCATCAAGTAAGATGTAAAAGCACAATCAAAAAATTAAAAGGACCACAGCTGTGGTGAAATACACGTCTTTTATGTTATGAAACTTAGAAAGCCAGTTCAGAACTGTCTGTGCTTTGTACCTCAATCTGCATCTTCAGATGGACCTTGAAGTGGGAGAGCAGGGTGAGGAAAATGGCCAGTGAGAGCTCAAAGACCTCAGGCACAGACGAGACGCCATTTTTGGACAACGCCACGCACAGATATTGTTTGATGGCGTTCACAAACATTTCATGGGTGCGAAACACCGGCCCCGCGCCCTGCAGCACGGAGAGCAGCAGCTGCAGGGAGACGATCTTTGAGCGCAACTCATGGGACCTGCAGATGAAAGTTACTGTTTATTCTCAGCCTGATAACATAAATAATGACAAACAGTTTGACTCTATGTTGAAACCGATCAACAACATATATCTGAACAATGGGAATTCAATCAGATATCTAATATTAACCAGGCTGTCTGGTTAGGGAGAGTCTTCCATTGCTCATTGTACGCTGGCCTATTCACACTGGCTGGCCCAGGGTATAATGTTACAGTAACCAAAGATGACAGGACCACACCAGGATGGAAAAGGGCAAGTTAACCTGCGGAGTGTGATGTGGCACTGTGCAGAGCAGTCGTGTTTATTTTGGCTGACTATAGCGTGACAAAAGAAGACTAGAGGATACCAGATAAAGGGTGTATGTGAAAGAAGTCAGGGTTGTGTCCATGTTTATAGTCAGGATGTTTCAGGAAAAGGTTTTAACCAAATGATATGATTAATGGTGTGATTAACCCTCTAACAGCCTGCTCTATAATGACTTTTATTAAAAATTTGGGGAAATAAACCTGCCCGAGTCATCTTTACCATTTGGTTTGGATTTGTCCCATTACTGTTCGAAATTTGGACCATTTTGCTATAGCAACTTTATTATTAACTGGTATCTCAACTATTTGGTAATATAAAAAAAACAAAAACACATTCAGTCTTACTGTTATTGTCCAAAGAGAAAAATGCTTGCTTTTTTCTTAATGCGAACTTCAATTTATATGATTTATACAAGGCGGGAAAAGGAATAAATGAAGACTTACTTTGGGTCTGGAGGGCCGTCAGCGAGCGGTTTCATGGAGAGTTTGCACAAAGAGCGAAACACCAGAAAGGCATCTTTTTGCAGGATATGAGAAAAACGGGCTGCGTTGTGGGGTCCCTGCAGGCCCTCAGCATCCTGAGGCAGACACAGAGAGGAAATATGGATTAAAAAGTTGAAGAAAAAAAAAAAAGCCAGGATTTTTCTTACAGTTTTATTGTTCCAATAAGTCATGCATCATCAAACTAAACTCCACATGATCTCCAGGTAAGAAAACATAACGGCTGTAGCTCAGGTGGCTAGAGCTGTCATCTACTAAACAGGAGGTCGGCGGTTCGATTCCCCTGACTATATGTCGAAGTGTCCTTGGGCAAGACACTGAACCCTACATTGCCCCCCTGATGTGCCTATCGGGTGTATGAATGCTTAGAGAAGCACCAAGTATGATACAATATAGGTGCTGTATGAATGTGTTGGGTGAATGGGTGAATGAACATGTAATGTCAAAGCGCTTTGAGTGGTCACATGACTAGAAAAGCGCTATACAAGTACAGTCCATTTACCAAATATTAATTTACATGACACTTAAGGAGACTCTTTGTCCCAGCATTATACACGTGTATAAACATACAAATATTAGTCAATGAAATAGTTTATTTACTTCTAATAAAAGAGTCAATCAGCATAAAAAACTGGAGCAGAAAGGATGAAAGTCCGAATGTCTTTTCTTTTTTTTTAAAAGGGACAGTGCATATTAAAAAAATCATTTAATATAAATATGCAAGATTATTACAAAACTAATTTCCATCTCTGGTCCTTTGGCAGGCCAACACAACAATAAAACAATTATAACAATAAGATGAGATTAAAGTGCACAATAATGACAAGAATAATAAGAAAGAAATTTAAAAAAAGATTAGTATCGTTGATCTCAAACCAGAAAGAGCACCCCATCGACCAGGATCTAAATTGAGATGTTAAAGTGCACAACGCTAAGTGTGTTACGTAATAAAGTGCATCAATAAATTGCACACATACTAATGCATTGCACATTTCTGGTGTAAACAAGGCTCACCAGCATGTCTGTGGAGGAAACAGAGGAGCGGTCTTCGATGATGCCATTCATCTGCTGACCTTCTGTCCTGACCCCAATTGGAACGACCTCCGTCTGCTCGGGAGCTGGATGGGCTGGGTGGTCGCCTGGAACAGAGGCCAAAATGGACATCTTGAGGTCATGACCATGAAAAAATGATATATACTATGCAGCCTATACTATGTGTTTATCTAGGAGAATAAAGCAGATATGAGTGATGAAACGAACCTGTTCCACTGTGTCTATGTTGCTCTTCCTCCTCTTCCTCAGTCACCGGCAGCTCTGCTGGACTTAAATTACTTCCTGGTTCGTTTGGTTCTCCAGTTTGCTGAGCGGCTGTAGGAAGCGTCTCTGCACCTTCATCTTCAAAAACTGAATCTGATGCAAATGAAAACAAGGAACCACGTGTGAATTTATAAAACGTAGTTCTCAGGCTTTGTTTGCTTTGTTTGTTTTAAATCTGACGCACCTCTTGATGGTGTGACCGGCTCTGTTCCTCCGTTTATCGGAGCGCTGCCACCCTCCGGCTCTCCATTGATTGATGGGGTGTCTGCTGCTCGGTCCTGCTCCAAGTCAGAAGCTGGTGGAGGGGGCGTGGAGCGAGCGGTGGTGTTGGTGAGATCTGGAGTACTGGCTGCCGGGGACGGGGAGCTCTGGGGTTCAGGAGTAGGACTCCTGTCAGACCGAGGGGAGCCAGACCTCAGACTGCCTGGGACTGGGGACGGGTTCTGCTGGGGCAGACGCAGCCGGTCCTTCTCCTGCTCTTGAGCCTCCAGGGCCTGTGGACATAATGGAAGAAGTGGAACATGAAAAATAGTGAGAAAATACAGCTGTTAGGAAACAAAAATAAATAGTTTAAATC
>JBBBVU010000014.1:25898591-25930418 GCA_037177055.1 Atherinosoma microstoma | reverse complement strand
GAGAGAAGGAGACAAGGTTGCAGTGGGCTGGAGAGAAGGAGACAAGGTTGCAGTGGGCCGGAGAGAAGGAGACAAGGCTGCAGTGGGCTGGAGAGAAGGAGACAAGGTTGCAGTGGGCCGGAGAGAAGGAGACAAGGTTGCAGTGGGCCAGAGAGAAGGAGACAAGGTTGCAGTGGGCTGGAGAGAAGGAGACAAGGTTGCAGTGGGCTGGAGAGAGGGAGACATGGACTGTGGATGACTGGATGAAATTCAGGTCTATATAAACATCCAGTTTCCAGGTATTGATGATGCAGGGCTTCATGACAGTGTGTCAGGGAGATAATGATCATTACCCCTACTACAAATGCACCTATGGACATAATAATTCAGGATATATTTTTATTCCATCGGCCAAAAGGAGGTTTGGCGATGCAGAGGATGAAATAAAAACATCCTGCAAAGCTGATCTGCAAACTGTTAAACAAGAAAGTTGGAACCTGTCTGATGAAGGTCGTAGTTTTTCCATTCGTACATGCAAGATCTAGAGCCATCCAAGTTGTTTATGGTACATAACTTTGTTTCATAAAGTCTGAATGCTTCACTGTTAAAAACAAAATGTCTTTAATTACATGATTTTCAACTAAAATAATACAGCTAAATGAACATTATACAAGAGAGGTGATTCAGTATATTTAGTCAGGGTTTTGTATTACATACCATGATTTCTAATCTGACCAAAAACTAAAAGCAGAACCATTATTTCCTTTTTTCCAACTGTTTCCAAACATGAACAGAGACCAAACGGTGATTATTGCTACATATTAGTTTATTTTATCCAGCTCTGCCAATCAGCAGTTACAGGTACGTCTATTCATTCATACATCTGCAGTTGAATTTTAAAACATTTTCATTTAATGTGATAAAAACATACATTATATAATGCACTGATAGGAAAATACTGACATTCTTCATTACAAATCTATACCATAGGATTTTATCTGGCAAGCATAAATCATTGCTTGATCACTTAAAAAAGAAAGAAACAAAACTTTTACCTATTTTTGAGGTTGTGTCAATACAACTGTTCCTCTCCCCAAATAATAATTCACAGTATGGAAAAAAAAAAAAAGTAATAGTGTGTCATATTATGAACAGATTTTTCTGATACTAAAACCATAACAATAAAATCACCAACTGAAACGATCTCTATGGGTAATAAATCTACCGTACCTTGAGGTTGTTTTTTTTTTTTTTTTTTTTTAAACAAAATGACAATCATGAATACACAAAAGCATCCGTTATAAAAAATAAAATGTGTACATAGAAAGAAAATATGCCGACACAAGATTAGAGAATAAATAAAAATGTCGATGTGGTTACAATCCCAGTGTCCTGTGGTAAAGTTAGAGATAGAAAATAAATTAACAATGATTACTGACAGACTTCCAGTCAGAGTACCGCTCATTGATGTTGGGAATAAAAGAAAAATGAACCCCACCAGCAGTTGCTGTACCACAGAAGGCCCAAAAAAAAAAATAGTACCTCATACACGCAGCTTAAAGTACAATAGAGTACTGGCTTCCAGTCGTGGATTTCCAGGGTCTAATAGGCTCATTAGACAAGGAAAAGCTACAAATGATTAACATTAGCATGATGGTGAACGTAGACTTGGATGAAGCCGATAACATCACCCAAAGTGACTATGTATGCTTTTTTTAATGCACAAGAGAAACCCATACTAAAGTGAGTCTTAGCACTTAACAGGAGAACGAACGCTGGAAATAAATAAGAGAAATAATAGACCATCTGCTCTCACTTCAGAGAGGCAGTTAGCAGCAGCACGCAGTAGTAACGGATATACAGGATGCTCCAAATAAACGTTACTGGTCTGCATCATGATTAATGTGAGGGAACGTCTTTAGTCTGCCATTGAGATTACATCAGGAAGAAATGTATGTAAGTAAAGTGTATCCAGATCTGTAAGGTGTCAGACAGGAAGTGTTGGGGAATTCTGAGGAAATAAAACTTGGACCATTGATCAGGCTTTAGTTTTAAGGTAACTTCAGTAGAAACAATATATCCAGGTAAGAGCCGAGGCACACTGCACATAAAGGCAGACCTGCCTCCCCTTTAACAAAAACAGAAAGTTTTGTTCCCTGCATGTGAGTCAGTCCTCTTATCTCACTTCTCCGGTTGTATTTTTTTCTAATAGCATTACAGCACAGCTAATCGTGGGCCTCTTTATTAAATATTTATTCTGAACAGACAACTTTACTGAATTCAGTAAGAATTAAAATACAGAGTGCATGTATTTCAGATGATTTGGAGACAACACTTCATATATAAAGATTTCAGGGTAAAACACAAGAGGAAGTAGTGTACAGCAAAGAGAATACATATATGAAATCATGGTCCAGTGAGAACTGAGAGGGAGAAAAAGAAAATTAAAATCACATTCACATTTTTTTTCATTGTTACACATGCAGCAGGGGAAATAGCCCTTGTCATGAAAGGAAAAGGAAGTGCAATATGAAAGAAATACAAGGAGAATAATTTGATAATGTCCTATGGCATGGTATGATTCATTTTCAGGAGTCAACAACCTGTAAAATAGTAATATTCAGGCTAATAATGAAAGAATAAAGGAAAGACAATGTTATAAGAATACAGGCTCGATGGTAAAATAGATTCTCACAGGACAAGTTGTCTCAAAGCTTCATCAAAATCCCCGTTTCTTTATCAGTTGTTACGACAGTGAGGAAAAGAAAGGAACGTGGGTAAAGCAGTGGTTGAAATGATCCTAATACACAACCCGGATTTCTTTTTAGAGGAGACTTTTCCTCAAGTAAAAACTACAATATCATTCAGCATTTGGTCAAAGGTCATCACACTGCCTTGCATCCTGTGAATCTTAAGTGGCGGAAGGCCGATGCTCAGGGCTTAGAGGCAATAAGAGCCAGGGATCGTTACTAATGCTTGAGCAGAAAGTGTGTTTTTTATGGGATGGATTAAACTTGTTCACACAAACTTATGAGACACAGCAGGGAGGCCGGGATGTCTCATCTCTGCTCTCCCATTGAAGCTCACTTTACCAGCTGAGGGCCTAAAAATGAGTGCTTCTAGTGGTTTAGGGTTATATTTGGAGGTCATCTGGACATCAAATTAGACTTTGTGTGTTCTTTCTACGCCTACAGAAGTTGGGGGTGGGGTGGGTTACCACTATGGCACACATGCATGATCATTGGCATGTAGAAAAGTAAAGCATGGGCTTTAGTTTGACCTGTATGTGTCAGGATGTTGAAACATTTAGGTGTCATTGTAACGCTGAGATTCTTTGTGCTTCTCAGGTACAAATCGCAGAATGATGGGACTGAATGCGTTTGATTTGCTGGTCCATGACTTCCCCAACACCCCCAGAGGGTGCTGAAGTACTTGGATGTTTGTCTTTCTCTGTTTTCCAGTGATTAGTAAGAATGCCCCATTTACAGCGTAATGACAGTCCCATCCTCTTCCAGACTCCGCCTCTCCTTTGCTCTGTCTGGGGACGGCGTGGTTGAATTGGCATTGGTGTTGCTTAGCGATCCGCTGCTGCTGCTGGCAGGCAGTGTCCCGTTGGCATTGATGGAGAAGGCAGAGGTGGAGTTGGTGGCGGTGCGGAGGTTGAGATGTGGTTCATAGCGAGGCATCGAGGGTGTGCTGTAACTGGAAGGGGCGCTCCTGATGGGCTCAGCCTCGCCTCCTGCCTCGATCACTAGGTCCTCATCGTCTTCGTCGCTCTCAAGCTCCCCAACGGGAAAATTCTGGATGATGTGCGATGGCATGGAGGCTGCTGCGCCGTGCGAGGAGTACCCATAGTAGCTGGCGCCACTGTCTGATGAGCGTCCCGAGCTACCAGACGCAGCACCGCCTCCTCCGCCTCCCCCTCCTCCACCGCGAACAACATTGTTCCGCTGATTGGCAGGCTTCACGGTAATGATGAGGTTGTGACTGTTGGCAATCATCATGTCCGTCACTTGGTCCAGAGACTTGCCAGCCACCTCAATACCGTTTACCTCCAGCACCTCGTCGTTAACCGCCAGCAGGCCGGTGCTCTGAGCCAGCCCGCCAGGCACCAAGCGAGAGATGAATATCCCCAGTACCTTCTCGAGGCCCTGCGCTGTGATCCGCACGCTGGTGCCATCACGGATGTAAAAACCAAGTGGCTTCTCCTGACCGTGCTTGTACAGGCGAACGCGTCTGTGCGTCTCTGGAAGGATGTCCACATCGATGATGGAAGACACGGGCCGGAAGTCTCTAGGAAGGCTGATGATCACCGGCGGCTTTTTCTTGTTAGCGTCAGGCCGCAGAAGAACCGCCGAAAGCCCCGTGTTCTTCTTCCTGGTCAGCGAGTCTGTACCAAATGTGGTGTAATCGGCTTCCTCTGCAAAATACAAAGGGGAGGAAGTAGAGAAGGAGAAGTAGCGAAGAGGAAGAGATTGGAGAAAGAGACAAAAAGGAGAAAGTGTTGCAGGAATTAGGAAGAAGACAAAAGAAAAGAGACAAAAGAAATATGGTTAATTTTCCAGAAGTATCACGTTGAACTAGTTACATGTTAACTTGTTATTCAGGGTGACATGCTGTTGCATCATGTAGTCTGGGAAAATGAATAATGCTATGACTTTCAGCCTAAGGCATTGCTGCAGGGTGTCTAAGATGAACACACACTGATCCTCATAGTTCCCCTCAGGTCATACTGATGCAAAATGCTGCTGCAGCCAACAAGTCAGTCAGCACAGCTCCCAGCTCTATATCTGGACTCTCTACCACCCAAAAATAAGTCTGTACATCCTCGCAGGTACATACGGGGAGCAGATATCCTGCATTATTAAATAACCATGTGGCTGCTGTCACAGATTGACCATATGAATTATATTTTCAGTCAGAAATCAGTTAGAAAACCACAAAAACCTCATCAAATTAAAAATTTTCACAAAAGATGGCTCTCTAAGACAAGTAAGAGTAGTTCTGCTTAACTCGGTTTAAACTTAGAAAGACATTACCAGTATGTCCTGGTAATAAATTACACTGCCAAGTACAAATGAACAAATTAACTTGAGGATTCAAGGTGGCTATGACTATAAGAACATAGCATTTTACAATTTCACATTAAAAGGTAAAAGAAAGTTTTCTGAGCAGCAGCATTTAATTTAAAGGCTAATTTGAGAAAACAGGAAAATAAACACTTATGTCTGCATTATATTTAACACTACAACCATGAAACACACTAATTCCATCCCAGAAACTGGAAACAGAAGTTCAGACATAAAAGAATTAACCAATAAACAAAAGTTCTCCATATCTCACTTAGCTTAACTAATCAGGTGAGTAAATATTTGAAGTTGTGGCTTTACAGCTAAATGTGCTGAAATACTTCATGGCCAGACAGAGACCTCCTGGTATATTACTCTCATTTCCAAGAACTTGTCGTTTTTACACTCGGAGATAAAACGTGTTACTAATTCGGGTTAAGACACGCTGTGACGAAGATCACATTAGCCTGACCTGACAGAACCAGGCCCACCACTTCCTCATGTTTCACGTTTTTATCCTAAAATGAAGTCTTTCCTGACTGTATGGTATTTAAAACGGCATAAAAACTAGAGAAACAAGCAATATGGGTCACAAGGATGCCACAAAATGCCCTGCCAAGGTACAACAGGCCAATATGGCTGACCAAGAGAAAAACTGAACCTTGGGTATCTAATAGTTAACCAGCGTAATACAAGCAGATAAACATTAACATCTCTGTGACTCGCTCATGTCTGATGTTATTTTTACCTTCACTCTTTGAAAAAGACTTTAAAAATCTTTCCTCTTTTCCAGAATTTTCACATTTCTTTTTTTAAACACTTTGTTTCATCTGTTTTTAGATGAAAGTGCACTATAAATAAAGCCCTAACGGTCACACTAAACACTAGCCCCCTTGAAATGTGCTTGAAATGTGAGTGTATGCGAGTAATCTGGGAAAGTATCCGCTCAGGTGGCTGATAAAGATTCCAGCTCTCAGGTTGTGACAGGTACGCGCCCAGCTGCTCCCCGCTCCATCCCAAAACCTAAACAAAGGATTGATTGTCCCGAGAAAGAGCGGCAGTCTCGCGTTTCAGTTCCCATGAGGCAGGAGTTTACACACTTACTACATCAGTGTCGGGCCTGAACTGATGAGCAAAAACTCCACATGAGGAAGACATGCCGCAACAAAGATTTCAAAAGCCTCCGGTACAAATACTCAAACACAAGTTTGATCATCTGCACTATAATCCTGCTCCAATGTGCTTTTTTCCGTATGTTTTGCAGTCACAAAGGCACAAAAACAACCTACAGGTTGATGCGTCACAGCTCTTGGGTTGCACACACACACACAACTTTCTCCATCAGTGACACAAGGGCTGTTCTTATCGTGCAGCCATGCATGGGAGAAGGCGATGCTCCACATCTCATTTCACTCTTACTAGATGTCTTTTCATC
Source organism: Atherinosoma microstoma (assembly GCA_037177055.1). Lineage (NCBI taxonomy): Eukaryota > Metazoa > Chordata > Actinopteri > Atheriniformes > Atherinidae > Atherinosoma > Atherinosoma microstoma. Next base: position 25,923,935 of record JBBBVU010000014.1, on the reverse strand, counting down.
TAAACCATCCCTCCATCTCCAGTGTATGAAAGGTCCAGATCTGACAACAGCGTTATAGCTCAGGACAGACAATGTGACTTCCCCTCAGGGCCACTCAGAGAGCCACATACACCGAGCAGAAAAGAGATACTGCTCTGGTTTAAGCATACAGCATCCTGCAAGTAAGTGTAAACAACATATGCATGGGTCTGTAAGTACGTGCAAGCAGACATTCATTTATAAACACTCAAATGCAGCACGCACACACACACACACACACACACACACATACAAGGTTTATCCCCAGTATACAGTGATGGCTGAGTCCTAATGAGCAGCAGCACTGAGAAACCCAACACCCTGCAAAACCATAGTTGCATTAGAGCTCATTATAGGACACAAGCCAAGCTCTCAGTCTAATTGGTGACTGAGGCCTATCGGCAAGTTACTAATACAACCACACTAAACTAGGGATGGGTACCGTTTACATTTAAACTGATATGGTACAGTTTCCCGGTACATGGGAATCGATACCTGCACCCAACGGTACCAATTTTCGGTACATTTGTATTTATGACACAAACAATGTAAAGAAAATTATTCTGATCAAAAATATGTTCAAACTGCTGACCTCTTGGCCAGGTCACCCCTGAAAATTTGATCTTGATCTCAATGGGTTTATTTGGTAAAATAAAGGTTAATGAATAAATTAAAAAAACTGATCTGGTCTTAAAAAGGAAAAATAATACATCACTTAATATAAAAACTATGTAGATGTTTATATTAATTCAACCAAGAACACAATAAAATAAACACAACCTGTACTGTGATGCTTATTAATGCAATGCTGCCACTTTAAGCGGAAACAAATTCACCAGGTGATTAAATGAGCAATGCATATTTCCAATATCTAGCCCCTGACTGCTTCTCATAACAGTCTTTCCCCTAGAATTATATTAGGGCGCCCCGCCTGCCTTAAGAACTTTCCTTCAGCACAGGTTTATACTTCATCGTTTTATTAAATAACTGAACAGTGTGATGTTATTTGTCTTATTTACACAACTGCACATCATTTCTCCTCTGCTCTCTGTACTGCGGATGGCCTGAAGCGCACACACAAAGCACAACGCAAAAACACGCTCTGGATCATCTCTTCCAGCAACAAACAGACTCAAATGTCCGACATTGTTTATTTGTAGTCAGTGATCTGTTCAACATCTGTCGGCACTGATACAGGTTTTGATAAGACCAGTTGTGCACAATTCCAATGCTTTGGAAAATTTGGAACCGGCTCCTAAGTGGAAACGCTTCCCACTCGTAGTGATAGTCACAACAAAACACACCTCACATCCCGACTACTATCGACAAGTACATTACACAGATATCATGTTCACTGGTCATTCCAGCAACTCTAAATATAATCAGCCTCATAGTCTTACAGTTGGATTACAATTCCTGACATACAGCATGAGGGGACGACATGCCTAGTCCGTAAACGTTGTCAGTAGATCCTTTTATAGTGGATCTCTTTTTTTCCTACTGTAAGAGCTGCATTAGGACTCTATGCCAGTGAACATGGGCATCTGAGGATGCATCCTGCAGCTGGAGAAGATTTAATTATCAAACAATCAGCGAGCCAACAGCATAAGCATTTTGTTAATGTTTAGTAAGTAAGAAAATATTGCTGTTAGCATGAAAGAGTGTGTCGAAGACCTTAAAATGCAGGTAAAAACTTTAATATTTGACAAAATGTAGATAGTGAACACACATCTTGTCAAAGATCTTGTACAAACAGTAAGTGCACAACATCAACAGGGAAAGTTCCTTTTTTGTCAACTTGTTGGCAAGTGAACAACACGCAACAATTGAAAGCACAAACTATGAAAGACAGAAAATGCACAAATAGGTCACACCATGTCCAGGACACTAAATCATGATGTTATGAGCGAGCTTCATAAAAGGGTTCACAAAAGTGAACTTGCAAGAAGGCAAAACTACTGAGTTGGTAACTAGTTCACAGAAACTGAACCTGCTTAGTTGACAAATAAAAACAGGTTGTACTATGAACCTTCAGAAGACATTCTATAGAACCTGCCCAAAATACCTCAAATGTCATTACTTTAGACATGTATGCATGTATACACTGAATATGGGTATTGTACAAATATGCAGTGCAAGAAGGCAATTTATAAATTTAAGAATATTCTTAGAATACATTATTAACTAGATATGTGAATACATTCTGAAAATGTATAATATTCTCATTTATTATAGCCAGTTATAACATATACAGATAATGTTATGCTGTTTATACATGCAGACCAGGTTCTATCAATTAAAGTCAGCACAATATCATAATAACCACTGATTTAAACAGAATGGCTGAAATCTGTCTTTTATGACACAACATGACCTGAATGTGCCGACAAGACAAAGACATCTCAGCACAAAGGCAAAAAGTCTAGCTCCATTTAACCTGAATAACCCAGACTAACCATCTCCTCTTTTACTCACTCGGTCCTGAGGTTATGCCGTGTTTGCCGCTTTAGAGCATACATAAAATCACTTTCAACTGCTCATCGCTTGGCAAACACTTTAAAGCCTGACCGGAGTATAGTGTGCACACAGTGTGCAGGTAGTGTGTGGCGTACTTGGGTAACGATTAACTACAACAATCACAGAACTAGGGTGGAAGCAGAAAAAATGGCCCATAATCACAATATATATATATAAAGAATATTCATGACGAGGCTTTAATTTCTTCATATTATTCAAATAGGTACAAAAGTATGAATGAAAAACTCCTGCTAGAGCGTGCTATTGTTTTTATCCTATGAATCCTCAAACCAGTGCTAATATTTTACAATCATGATGACTGTAAAGCGACCAAGTCTTTTCACATACATTTAAAATGGCTTCTTGATTTCTGATTCCAGGCCCCACATTTCTACCTGGTGGCAGAGAAGAAGAAATCATAATTCTCATTTAATTTATTCTCTAAAACAAAGTCAGCATCTCTACTCATGAAACATGTAGAATGAAGCACTGATATTCTGTTAGGCCACAAGTTGTCCTCTATGATGTAGAAATATGTCAACTTTCACACTGTAAATAAATCAGTACTCTGGGGGGTTTATAAACATGCCCTTTAATGTATTACCATAATCTAGTATGAAAAGTTAATCTAGTTGGGATACAGTTTTTATTTTTCTATTCTTTGTTTTTTGGGGTTTTTTAAGGTTGACATTTTACACTCAAGCTGTGGACATGCATGAACAATGGTGGATGTCTGGAAAATGTGCCGAGGATTAGGTCTGAACTGCTTACAGTTGCCATTCACACTACACAGCAGGAGATTTTCTGCTAGAGATGGTTTTCCTTTTTTTCCCTTTTGTTTGTGAGAGAAAAGTGAGCAGAGAGAGAGAATGGGATGACATGTGCTAAAGACTGGGACTCAACCCTAAACGGCTATCATAAGCACATTCAGCCTCTGTATGAGTACCCGATACCCCCAAAGATGCATATTCATGGCTGGAAATACTAAAGAGTGGCATCTAGGGAGAGCACAGATAGATTCAAGACAAAACATGTAATCTCTGCAGGAATAATGGAGTGTAGCAGACATTTGTGCTCTTAAAGCCTCTCCAGTTTACATCTGGAGCATTTCAAGGATGCAGTGCATGTGTGAAATGAGACTAAAGATAATGGTATGCATGTATTCTTTTTGTTTCCAACTTAGATTAATATTGCATTTCAGTTATCACCACACAGTTGTTATCTCAGAAACTGGCTCTGTTAGCTTTCTTTGCCACTCTACCGCTCAGACAATAACTTTAAGATAGACTTGAGGCGTATCAGAACCAGGTTCACTCTTGAGGGATAATTCATGAACGCTGAATAGAAAACATAGTGGCTGACCCAACATTTGCCATGACTCTTCAAAGGTTAGGTATTCCAACAATGCCGAGGATGCTTTGGTTTCCCACACTTTGAATGGGGTTAGCGAGGAACTAAGGAAAGAAAGCAGTGGAGGAGAAAATGACGACGAAGCGACACGCTGTTATGAGTAAGGACTCATGCAGTGATGCTTAGTCTCTCCTCTGTGTTTCATGTAACAAACACAAAAAAGCACACAATGTAATGCATCTCCATCCTGAGCAGTAGGAAACTGATAAACCATAATTAAAGAGAAAATCACATTCGACACGTCTACATCTGCAGAGTTGCACCATTTCTACTTGGCATCAATATACTTCCCTCTCCAGCAATGCATTCATGCATGCACTTGCTCCAATGCTCATTACAGGCACTTCCTCAGTAACCACTTGACTGCTAGTATACACAGTATAAGAATTATGAAGGCACAAGATCACGAGACTCTTTCCTGCTCTGTAATAATCACCGACGCTAAAGCCAACAATCCATAATTTCCTGATACCTGTTGACTCTGGTGCGTCACAGAAACCCGACACGGTGTCCAGGTGGAACAACATGACCAGGAAGTAGCAACACAGCAGTTCTAAGCAAAGCCATTATCATTTCTACAAATAGTACTATAGCCAATGCTACACGAAAGCTAGAATTTGTCATCACAAAATACACTAAATATAAATTACGCCTAAAAACTTTGAATTCATACTGATTAAAAAAATAAAAGAGAAAAATCCAGCCTTTTAATTGTTTATGATAAGAAAAAGGCTGACAAAGCAAAAATAACCTATCAGAGTGAGAAAAACACAATTTAAAGAGTCAACCAGTTAGAGGTTACGATGGTCTGGAAACAGTCAGGTTTGTTGATGACAAGCGTGGATGTTCACCACACAGCCGGTGCCATGGTGTTCTGGACACGGAGCGAGACGAGAGGGGGAGGAAGAGTGTGTGTATGTGTGAAGCTTTGTAGATGAGAAACAGAGGTGGTGGAAAACTGAATACAAGTAAAAGACAGACAGAAATACAGCAAATATGCACAAAATGGACAGAGAACAAAAGGAAAACAGGGGCGGAGGTGATAAAAAGAAATACTTTCAAAAGAGTAAATTCCCGGAGGGTTGCTATTCCTGGTGTGGAGAGCATACCTCCCTGGCACAGCCCAGATAAAAGTGCCTTAATGCAGCTGATAAGAGAAGGAGCAAGAAATGGAGGAAGGGAGGTCAAAGAGAGAGTGCTGAGGGGAGGGGACAGAATAGGGCCAGTAATGATACACACTGAAGCAGAATACAGTGTACTGATATGAGCAAGGTTTTTGGGAAGCAGTTGTAGAGCGAGCTTAAACAAAGAATGCTATGATGTGTAACCGAGCTAAAAATGAGAGGAATTAAACATAAAATCTATTATTTAAAAGGCTCCTTCTCATTAAGACTTATTATCCTGCTTCTAGGTCTCCTCGTATAACCTCAGACATAAATTCTCTATTACACTCATCAGTCCTCCTCTATTACCCTCTCTGGACAGGGGCAATTTTTCAAGAAATGCCAAAATTTAAATTCACTCCGTCAGTAAAAACCCAGCTTTAATGTAGCAGTATGTACTATTAATACACCGAATAACCACTTAATTTCCCATCTTACTCGTGCAGTCCCTGTGTGTTCGCTTCCATCTCGTCTCCGCAGTATGAAGCATTCGCATCAATTTATTTTGTGCTGACAAAAGCAGCTCTCTCTTTCCTGCAATATGTCTTGTTCTCCTTGACCTCCAATTTTTTTTTCTTTCTTCCCATTAATTTCACTGAACTGGACTCTTTATCACTCTGGTCCACTTCTAAGCAGGAGTCTCTTTTGTGTTTGCCCCTGGTCTGGTGGATTCTCCTGATGCTGCTGTCCATTTGTCTGAAGAGAAATGAAGGATGAAGCTTCTTTTTTTAAGTCGGCACTGGGACAACTACACAGGTTTCTCAAGAACCATGACTGGGTGAACAGGAATCTGATGAAGGAATTACTGATAAGAGTCAATATGAGGAATGTAGACTGGACTGGTTGTGGTGGGACAACAGCTAGTAGGAGGGAGAAGCTTTGTTTGGAGGCTGGGTTTGAGCTTGGAAGGGGGAAGGACAGGGGACAGGTGAGGGTTACTTGGTGATGTAAGCTTCAGCATCACAAGAAAGATGCTGACATGGAGTTGTGGTGATTAGGTGTGGTACACTCAGCCATCAACATCACACTACTACTGGCACTGTTCATGCTAATTTACTGAAAACAACGGAGCCACCACCTGTGCTTTTCCAAACATGATAAAACATTCATTCATTAAAAGATAAAACACATCCCCAATAACTTGTTTTCCTGAGTCTTTAGAAACTGTCCTCAGTCATTGTTATTAATATCTAATTTACTTTGGCTGTGAAGATAAATCCTGAATCAAAGCTTGATTTTAATGTTAAACTTATACTTAAATGTATAAGGGTCATTTAATAAAATGAGCCATAAGCAGTCACAAATATGTTAATAACATTTTACTGTACAACCTACACAGGGTCCAAGTGAGATTTCTGAGTCGTCATCAGAGTAAAATCAACAAACTAAATGTGCACCATTACCATGCTGGTCCATGCAGGTGGTGCATCGAACAAGCGTTTAACCATTTAAAAGAATATTAGTGAAAGCAGTGTATTCACCAACAACTGTTACTGATGGAGGTTAAAACGAATAAAAACATGTCTGACAACACTGTCACGGTTTACAATGCATTACCTAATCTAAAACATGAAAAACTGTCAATTCTGTATGTAAACTAAATTTCTAAAAGTCAATTGACAAGTTAAGACAGCCAAAATTATTAAGATACACCAAAGTATTTCCATGCAAAACAAGAGGAAATCTAGGTGACTGATGATAAATCTACACCACTTTAAAGTGCCAACTAAGTGAAATTGTGACAAAAAAAAACATATTTCTGTAGATCAGACTTCATGGTTCATTCAAATGCCGGAGCCTATCCCAGCAACAATCAGGCGAGAGGCAGCAGGGTACACCCTGGACAGGTCGCCAGTCCATCTCAGGGGTCCGAATGGCCATCATAAATGTAAACTTATATGGCTACGACTGCTTTTTAAAGCTTTGAAATGCAGATGTCCCATGTCTAACCCGCCCTTAAAGAACATAAATTTACATAGAAATATGTGTGCAGCGTAGTTCCTGATTCAGGCTTTGAGGTAACAACACTTCAACCAGTGTTTCACTATTGAAAAGTTCCAAATAATGCAATAAAGAATGTATTTATGTACCATGGTTCTTAAATGATTTAACACTTGACTTGTCTATATTAACATTTCAGATTTTACATATATTGTTGCCCTGGCAATGTTAGCCATCATTTGGATGAGTATCATGTTAGAAAAAGTTATCTTAAACAGCTGATTATAATGTTATAATTTCCCACTGGGATTTATAAACTATTTCTCATTCGATTCAATCTGACATACCAGAAAATGTGCCAGTGACCTATAATCTTTCCAATATACACGTTGGCACTTAAGCATTGTTTTTACAACAGATTTGGGGGAGGAAAAAAAAGAAAAAGGTGAATTTTATTTATTATTTATTAAAACTTTACTGAAGGCAAAAAGATGACAAACCAATTAAGCACAAACAGTGAATACTAGGGCAACGGGGTTTGTGAGCTGCATGTTGGAGCCTGCTGATGATGGTACGCAGCTAGCCAGGGTAAATATGCTGAAACAGTGTACTGAAAGGAATTCATAGATAAGCTTATCAGTTATTATGCTGCATGTCGTTCATATTGATATCAGAGTAGCGCCAAGCCCAGGGGACAGAAGGAATGCGTTTTAATTAAAAATCTATAGGAAATAAATCTGTCAGCTTGCACACAAACATAAAAAGAAAAAACCCAACGAGTTTCAATCATGTTCAGATATCTTTCAGTCTTCATCCAACAAATAAAAATAACAAAGGAAGGACTGTGTTGTAAGTTAACAAATATCTACTTTCTAGCACTTAAAAGTGATCATCAGTTAGAAAAATGCGCAAAAACACGATATGTTCAAATTCTTTAGACTATACAAGGATTTTTCCAGCAACAGCATTTTATCAGATGGCATTTATGATGCATGAGTCCGAGCAAAGCTCAACAGTGTTGTCACACATTCACCTGACAGAAACGCCGTGCATTCCTTCATGTTCCTGTACATTATGAAACTCACAACCTCTCCCTCCATCGCCGCACAGTTTTTCTTGCCTTTTTAGTTTCCCCCCTTGTGGATTGTAGAGGTCAAAATTTCCTTTTCTTAGTGCCTTTTCAGTCTAAGTTCCCCAACTACCCATGTCTCCCCCTCAGCTTTGCCTCTTCTTTTAGTTCTACAGTCATTTTATTCTAGCAGACGCTTTTTTAGTAAAAATGAAGTTTCTCCCTCCTTCATATTTCTTATGCAGAGCATATCCTTCCCTCTCTGTCTGGTCATTCATCTTTCTTTACCAATTCCAAGCTGAGAAATTCTGACAGCCTCTCCAGCAGAGCCTGGACTCCCACTGTCTCCCCTCTACTCCCTCCTATCCGAGCCACTCTCCCTCCATTTCCCTGCAGCCTGCACAGAGTATAATTAAGTCATGTATCAAAGGGTAGAAAGAGTGAGGTTTTGGCTTGTTTACCATTTTTCAAACTATCTCCGCTAGTCTTTCTCTCTGTCCATCACAGGAGTCCAGTGGTCCAGTCTAATCCAGCCAGCAGACCTGATCAGACGCTGGCCACATTCCACCCAAAAAGCCCCCTACCCCCCACCTCTCCACCATCTCTCTCCCACTCTTTATTTCTCCCTCTCACCCTCCCCATCTTGGGCCTCTCTCTGCATTCCTCCCTCACTAATACTATTCCCACTATCCTCCCTCTGTCTCGCTCTCTCTCTCTCTTTACATCTTGTTGCACTCCTATCACACTTACACTACTCCCTCTCATCTCCCCACATCTCTAATTACACGCCTTTCCAAAACAATGCTTCATACATTACTCCTACTTTAGTGCTCTTTACTCTGTCTCCCCGTCATCCTTCCATCTTTCTTATTAAGATATGCACCTCCTCCACACATTCTTCCACAAGTGCTCCGAATCCATAATTCCCTCACTCATTACATGCAGCATCTTGGGGAATAATTGATGCTCGGCGGAAAAGTTTGGTTCAAAGCATGATTTCCATCTCCTTCACAGACCGTGCTCCTTGGAGGAAACGGCATCATTTACACCTGCCACTAGCATGTCTCTGTTGCTCTAATCCTTTCATCTGAAACACAGTGGTGTCCTCGTTCAGTCTGAATTGTCTCTTTTATTAACTTCTTTGTGTCATCTGGTTCTGTAACCATCTCCATAACTGTACACTGAAAGTACTGTGCATAAATCCTGAGCCACCCCTCATTTCTTTATATTTTGTTTCCATAGAGCCATATTTTTTTTAAATGTAGTATTCAGCAGTAGTTCTCCCGGCTTTCTGAAGGCGTTTCAAAGTTTTACTTTGGACATCAGCTGCTTTTACACTCATTTTCAATCCACTCCTTGTACCTGATCATTTTTGGTTTGTTAAGCTACTTAACAGTGACCTGAAATCATTCAAGCATGAAAAAGAGAGACCTAGTTTAAGGGATGAACCAGCGTTGTGTCGACACATAACATATTAATTAGCAAAGAACCCATTTTAGATTTTACTTTTAGGCATTTTGTCACGAGCAGGCTGCTGAAGAGAGATGTGATTTTATCCCAAATTCTTTAGATGAATTTATGGAAAATGCCGATGAGAAAAAAACTTGACAGACAAAATAATTTTTGCAGCAAATGAGGTGATTCCCAAAGAGACATTAGCTGAAAAAGTATCATATGGCAGCATGGTCCTGAGTAGGGGTGTGCGGTATAAACGATATACGGTAAAAAAAGTATAAATTTGGCCAGTGATAGAGATTTTGGCTCTACTGGCCGCCCACGATAGCCACGCTTACTTTAATCAAAAGCACAGAGCGGGTGGGGGGGTTGAGGTGCTTCTTGTTAAGGAGAAGGTGCAACATCAATCATATGGACCTGACAGGGAAACAAGTGAAATAGAGTCCAGCAGATCGCGGAAGCAATGTGGAAGCACCGCACGGCGGCTTCACAGCTGATTGCGAAGCTCCAGTCAACGGGAGCGGTGGTTCCACCAGGCGCACCGCAGCGCTTCTGAAGGCGCTCAGCTTCTCTAAAATATGCAGCTGTTCTATTTTTGCCGCTTCTCGCTTTGAATTGGGAAATTAGGAAATTGTATTTGCTATGAAATAGCCCATCATCTTGTAGTCATCAGCGTTTTTCACACATCAGCTGATCCTCCAGCAGAGTGGAGGGGGAAAAAAAGTCAGACAGCTTCCCGTGATGCTGATGCTGCAGCAGCAGAAGTGTGACTGATGTGCTTTGGCTGGAACTTCTAAATAGTCGTTTTAACTTCATATTAAACAGTGTCAGCATATAGATAGTGTAGATTTTCACAACAGCGTTCAGTGATTCCCTCAAACTCTGCGATAAATTCTGATCCGGGAATCTAAAAATAAAACTGCACAAAATCCCGTGGTCAGAAAGAGCCGTCTCATGAATATGTAGAAATTTCTATTCTTTACATAAACTTGTTAAAATGAAAATTTGTGTATTTTTAGAAAAGTCAGAGATCAGGAAGGCTTCATGGTTTAATTTGAGTCATTGATTATGCTCACTTAGAAACTGTCATTTAATGTTTACAAAATACCTCAAAGATATATTTATGACTACAGATTCAACTTGAAGGTAAAACAAAAAACATCATGCACCATATCAGTTAAAAAAATACTTGAAAGGTTTAGAATCTTTAAATAAGTTTTGATGTTCTGAAAATGACATTTTATATTCTTTTTAAGTGTTTATTCTGCTGTGATGTGCGAGTATGTTCAGAAACAGTCATTTTCACTTTTATAAATGGGAGAAAGGATATATTGCAATATATATCGTTACCGCACATGCTTCAAAATTATACTGCAATATAGATTTGAGGACATATTGCCCAGCCCTAGTCCTGATTATGTGTGAGTTAACTGGAGAGGGGGACAGAAGAAGTCATAGACCTGGAAAAGTATCTACAGCACATGAACAGGATTTGAAAGGGATGTCCTTGAGAAATAGGAAACAGATCCAACAAAGACCCGACACAGGACCTGAGAGCTACATCTGGACTTTCATTTGATCCATCTACTGTAACTGAAGTCTCATCAGAAATGGTCTCCATGGAAGGAAGCCAGTCTTAAGGAAGGCAGACAGGGACAAAAGGCCAAACGACACAAGAACTGGACTGAAAATCAGTGGCAACAGATCTGATGGAGGATGAATCCTCCCCAGAGTCTGGACATCAACATTATTGAAGCTGTGTGGGATCATCTTGACAGAAAATGGAAGAAAAGGTCAGAAAACATCCAAAGATTAGCTTTGAAATGTCCTTCAAGAACCCTGGAGAACTATTCTTAAAGACTATATGAATAAATGATGAGAAACTTGTCTAAGAAGGTTCAGGCTGTGATACAGATAGTTAGACAGACAAAATATTGACTTTTAAGTTCATCATAATTGTTTTTGCTTCATATCCTCTACTTCCATTCATGATTGAATGTTTTAATAAATCACATATTTCCTCTTTTCCAGGCAATATTTATAAAAAATGAGGGGTGGCTCAAAAATTCTGAACATTATTGTCCACCATCACTCTGTTTAAAACATTAAGTACACATTGTGTTAGTGTGTCCAGTTTCACAACGTACATTTCCTTTACTTTAGCTGGATGACTCACACACTAGTTACTAATTACCAAGGCAGCCCTGCTGGGATACTCAAATACAAGCATTCCTGTCCCACTCCATACCTTTGCCCTCAACTTTAATGGCTGAGAGTTATGATCCATCCAGGAATGAAACTGCGTGAGCAGTTAGCAACGCCACCAAACAAACACACCCTGAAAGTGATGACTTGAATAGCTGCTTCCACCACATGGATGACAACCTGGAAACTCTCTGTTTGTTGCATGTACACGAATGTAAAGGACATTTTGAATGACAGATAAAAGCAAACAGGGTGTTGAACCCTCTTCTAAAAAGGACCTCATCTCCTCTGATGCTTTACTGAAAGGTAAATATAAACCTGGGAGTGTCTGTCTTTCCCCACCACCAGCTTTGCTTAAGTCTGAAATATTATTTCAATGAGCAAGTTTCAAATATCACAAACTATCTCAGGTATGATATCAATCATTACCTTAAAGAATAAGATTATTTTTAAAGTATTTCTAATACTGGACCTGCTGTCAGAATATCATTATATGATCAACTTCCATTTATAATACATTGTAAAAGCACATTTTCCTGTTCACATACAACCAGTTTCCTCTAATACTGAACTAGAAGAACAAAAAAAAAAAAAAAAGAAGTTAGCTAGCAAGAATCATTTATCAGACCAGGTGGCAAAATCTGCTCTCTGTCAGCCACTTAAATAGCAACCCCTCGCATGAACACAATGAAATGAAAATATTTTAAGAGAAAATAACCTTGACATTACTCGTTGGACTGTTTTGTCTTCAACAGCTGAATGATGACCATGATGCTCTCCAGTTACAGAGCTTAGCCCAAAAAAAAAGAAAAAAGAAAAACACTGACTGGACCAGGAAGTACTTTTTAACAGCCCATAGTCACTGAAGTAGTGCTTGTGGTATCATTTGATGTAGTTTCTCTGACACATACACGTTTCAAACATCTGAAAATAACTAATTCATCTGCAGATGATTGGTACTCCCAGCATCCGTACAGCCCTCTCTTCAGGGGCGCCATGACAACTAGTAAACAGTGAACAGATCGCTGCCAGTACAACAGTCACTGATACTTTGTTCATAGATAAGGAGGGGTGGGGAATACTACTGCTGCTGACTCTTACTGGTTTGTATTGGGGCAACTTGACTGGCACAGAGTGCGGCAGTCAACACACAGGCGCGAACACTGTTCTCAGCAGCAAACAATAAGACATTTAACGCAGGTCAATGATGCAGCGTCGACACACAAACATCAACAACGTAGGCTTTATTCAAGAACCAGACCACGACAATGCAGCAACATCCCCTCACAGCCACTGAAACATCTGCACATTGATGAATGGACCAGACCCAGAGAGCACCTAGGCTGTGTGCAACCTAAAGTCAGACTTCCAGACAAATAAAATCTAACGCCAAAAACAACTTATTACACATAAACTGATCTGTGCTGAGACTAAACACACAAATCATAAAACTTGTCTGTTAGCAGCCACTATAAGTGGAGACAGTGTGTTGTTTTTATTAGCCCCAAACACATTTCCCAGATATCTATGTTATAAGATTTCAGTATTCCACAAAGGCCAAATTGGAACAAACTTTGGCCCCCACACTCAGGCTTTGTCTGAAATCCTGCACTTATGTAACATTCATTCAGTCATTTAAGACATTTACACAGTTACCAACTCAAAGGACATAGTAATAGTCTAGAGGCATTCAAATCCAGTTTGCGACTGAATGACTACAACTCTGGACTGACGTGCAGTAATGCACTCAACATGAACTGATCTAAGGCCAAACTCAGCAGGCAAGACCTGAATACCGGTTCAGATATCCTGTTAGAAGCCCACCATCATCAAACATTACCTCCTTTCTAAAGGTAGATAAAAGACAGGCCATAACAATCATCTAATCAGTAAAAATGAAACAAAAACAAAACCATGCAACTGATGTAAATGTGGCCCTTTTTGTTTAACATGTGCTAAACTTTTAGTGTTAGAGAAACCTGGTGTTAACTCCAACATAGAGAAGCCATTTTCTTCCCATAAAGCCATCACAAGATAATAACTGGTGTCTGCAGATACATAATAAATTATCTACAATTTGCTGCGTTTGCACACTACAGAGCTTTTTAAGCTGCGACCAACTGGTGCCTAACGGTAAGGTTAAGTGAGGAGGGGGGGCAACTAATCAGGAGGGAAACCAGGGGCTGGGGTCAATAGAGACTGTGGGGGGTTGTGGCTGCATTAACGTGCATGTGTCCTCTGTTTTTATTCCAAGGTCTAAACAGGGTAGCACGTGTGTGCGAAAGGACATGACTGATGTCTACTGCCTGCTTGTCTTCATGACCATATTTTCATGTTGTTCCTGTGTGTTTATGGACAGCAGTGCGCCCAGCGTGGGGCGACTGTCTGGAGCGTGTAATTGAAACACGGTCCCATGCAGCGCTACACAGTGACCCCACTAATCTCCTCCTGACAAAGTGGCTTAGCTTCTATAGGGTCATATGGCACAGCGAGACAGCTTAAACACAACAGAGCACACAGCCAGGCTTGCCCCTGACCAGCAGATCCTGGGATCCTCCCCTCATTCAACAGGTCACACACAGCAACTTCTGTACACTTGAAACATCAGAGAGGAGGGTATTATTCAAACAAAAAGACACAAGTTACGCAATCCCTAAACATGTGGAACAATGGCTCCCAAAATGACCTCATATACCGACTATAACCTCTCCCAATTTCCTGAAAAGCTAAATAAAAAATCTGCAATGTCATGTACTGTATTTGCTGGACTCTTTGTACAGTAAATACTTGGATTTATTATTCCACAGCAAGCAGAGGAGTAAGAAACAACAAGAGAGCAGTATACAAATTAATCCCGGAGCAGTCACATCACAGTAAAAACACCTCCCATGCAACTTTAGTGGTTCACAGAACAGGACATCCTCATTGAATAGTCCTTCCTAAGCAGTGTGTTCAAATATAAAGGAGTGGAAAAGGTAAATATTAATCTAGCTTATATTTTTTGTTTGTTTTGTCAAGCTTTGAAACATATTTGAAAAATACACTGCTTCATAGAAAGGTCACTGACCTCAAGCTATGTGGGTTAGAGTAGAAACACAACAGGACAGGTTAATGGAAATGAGACAAGTTTGCAGTGACAGCTCAATGCACAAGCAAAATGTATTACACAAGCTGAAAATGTATGCAAATTCTTTTGTAATCTTCTCTAGACAAAATACACAAGCTTCAATAACCTATCTGATATTTCCAAGCTGTGCAGTTCATTGCTTCTCTTTACCTTTCCTCTGCAGGAACAGCCTGAGTAGAGGGCTGGCAGTGGAGATTGCCTTGTGGTAGTTGTCATCATTGTTGATGGGGAGCAGGTCGCCCTGCACGTCAGCGTAGCCCACCAACAACTCCACATTGGGGATGCGATGCACGTGCTGCAGGAGGCCGTAGAACTCATCAAAGCGACCTGGCTTCGACCGATCCAACGAGAACCGGCGAAACTCTGCACCAAACTAAGAAGGGGCAGAAAGGCATTCACATGTGAGCACAATTACACAAAAACAGAAAGGTGGATGCGTGGGATGTTGAAACCAAAACACAGCTGACACAGAGAAAAATGTACACACTGAAAATGTCTTCAAATGGTCGGAGATGTGGCAATGTCATAAGCACAAGTATGTAGCAGTCTGTCACGTTTTTGAGGACACGCTAAAGCACCAGGTTATGAGTTATTAATGTAAACAATGTGATGAATGTGTAAATATTTGTGGACACAGTCAATTCAAGAGTGAGGTCATCGTCTTATTTAGCTAGTATGTTGAAAGTGAGACAAAACAGGAATTTTTCAGCACAATACGTTTCCATAACACATGTTTGTGGCTTGTGAGTAATGAGTGTGGCCTGACAGGATCAATGGCTGCTGATCTTTGGGCAGCTGACAGGCTGAGACACAGCACAATGTCTCATTGCTGGAGTTGATGAGAAGTCCTGGTTGTTGTGGTTACTGTTGCCAAGAGTTGGCAAAAGATGATCTACAATACACTGCCAACTTGGAAACGTGTTACATATAAGGAGCAGGCAATTCATTGCCAGGTGGATAAAAGACAGAGGATAAAGCAACTCTGGACACAAACAATTATAAACTAACTTTTAGAACAATCTTTGTAACGCGATTTTAAGAAGTTAATCTGTAGTGGCACAAAATAGATGTCATAATTTGTGTTAACACGTATGAAAAGTTGTAAATGAGACTAGCTTTGAGTAGTAAGAAGCGCCCCGAGGACCCATTGCTCTGTGTGCATGTAATCATGCTACAGGCAGGCAGTCGCGGAAGGAGCCAGCCTGTCGCAGGCCGTATGACACCTGTACACTCAGGGAAACAACATGACAAGCAGCTATCGACACCTTCATCTGGTTGAACGTGTCATAAACATTTAGCAACTTGTTTAAACCTATTAGAGGACATTAATAAAACAAAAACTTGACAGAAACTTTGGCCAAACGAGTGAGGGGGAGCGGCGGAGGAGGCTGTGACAGGTGACACTGCGGCGTCAGCTGACATTATCCTCCACCTTCAAACTTACTAGCTAGCCATCAAACTTATCACAAATAAGTAGGACACGGTTAACTCAAAGTTTGACGAGCTATCAGACAGTTAGTTCTAATAAAAACAATGTATATGCTTGTATTGATGTCGCTCTATATAATTTGAGCGACATCATAACCTGCTATCAAGCCACTTAGCAGGCTAAATTAGCAAGAGTAACGTTAATCACTACTGAGAGTTACGAGCACAAATACATCAAGTGAAACTGACAAATAAGTCTTCATATCACCTTGCTCTTCACCTCCACGGCATTCAGAGAACGGCTGCTCGGCACTCTGTGGTTTTTGTTCATGTTTCGCTAGCAGCGGGACCGCTGCCAAAGCACTCACACCCGCCCTGCTCGGTGCCCTGCCGCCGCTGCCGTGTACCCAAAAACCGTCCGCCAGCACTTATTTTCCCACAAGCGCAGACCGTCCCACTGCTTGTCGGCGTATACCGGTCTGTTTAACCTCCACTACGACTGTGGCTGTCAGGCAGCCCGGCTCAGCTTGTAAAGTTATCTCCTCTCATAGTTGCCGCTGTAGGACCGACAGCACGCTGCGCTGTCTCTGGGCTTCTACCGAGACGACTGCCTCTCAGCCCGGACTAGAGCTGGAGGAGGGTTCACACCACTAAAAGGCGCAGTCTACGTTTCATCACTGTCCTGACACGAGCTGCCAAGTTCCTCCCAAAATCAGCCATAACTCATTTTTATTTTGACTCCAAGTAGATTTTCTTTTGCCATCTTTTATAGTGATTTTACTGACTTATTTAGTCCTTCAAGCATGACAAATGGACCTAATTCAAGTAGTAAACCAGCGTCAACACATGACAGACAACTTGGAACCCATTTTATTGTAGCCTATATTGGGAATTTAGTTTCTAGCAATCTGTTGGATTTGGAAAAACATATTTTATTTTCCAGTTTTTCAATTGCATTTATAAAAAATGCCACTGATAAAAATGTTTGACACATAAAATAGTATTTTTGCTCCAACAAACTGATTCCCAAACATCTATTGGCTGACAACAACATATCTCAGCATGATATGCAGTCTGTCCTTGAAACACTTGAGGATACGGACAAGAAGAAAAAAGTGGATGTCCTTAAACAGTGGTTCCAACCCATTTTCCTTGAGGACCCCTTCATGCAAATATTAAAAGGCCATGGACCCCCTGGCCCACCCCGTACTGAAACCAGGCTTGTTTTAATGCTTTCAAAAGTGAGATTCTCACCATAAATAATGTATTCTGGCTGAGTCCTGTCCTTCAATAAAGCCAAAGTTAAGTTAACATATAGCATACTTTTTTTTTCTTAAAATAGGTACAATGTGGACATTAATCACAATGACTGTGAATGTTCAGTGAGAACCACTGTCCTTAAAAATATCTGAGACTGCAGAGGAACAGGATCCGAAAGTGATGTAATTAAACAAACAGCTAATCTGGACCTTAGCTGATTCATATTGTCTTTAAAGCCTAATCAGAAAAGTCAGAAATGGTCTCCACTGAAGGGTCAAGTCATTCTTAAAAAAGGGAAACAGGAAGAAAGGGCTGAGATATGCCAAATGGCTCAAGAACTGGACTGAAAATCAGGCAACAGGTCTGATGGAGGGATGAATCCTCCCCAGAACCCAGACCTCAATATCATTGAAACAGTGTGGGATCATCTGGACCGAAAACAGAATAAAAGACAGAAAACATCCAAAAAAAAAGAGCCTTAAAAAGTCGTTCAACATCCCCGGAAAACTATTTCTGAAGACAACTTCCAGAAATTACAAAAAAGCTTATTAAAGAGGGTTCAACCTGTGATGAAGAATAAAGACAGTCTCATCTAATATATTATCTTTTCCATTCTATTTGATTATACAAACTAAGTTTTTATACTTGTGTACTGTATTTCCATTCATGTTTGATCATGTTAAGAATAAATCACAGCGCTAATTTCCCATTTTCTTGGCAACATTTTGAAAAATCTGATGCGATATGAGAATTTTGAACAATACTGTATACATTATCAATGCTTGACCCTCAGTCATAAAAGGGCCGGTGATATATTATAATGACATATTTCTATCATTTCCCTTTGGGATTAATAATGGTTTGCTTTTGAGTTTTCATTTTCATTTGATTTCTTCTTGTCAATAAAAAGGTTATTCAGAAGCTTAGAATAATCCACGTTTCATTCTAGACTACAAGAGCCCTACAAAAGTGGCCTTAAATATATTTTCTGAATAGAAACTTTAATATTGTGTCTTATGGATGACATGTTCAGATAGATAGTCATGTACCAAGTACATAAGATTCACTGTTATGACAGTGATGTCATAGATAAAGATATTTATTTTAGTGAAATGCAAACTGTTAACCACATTGGCTGTTATTCTTATAGTATAGTGACATCTCCTGGCCAAAGGCCATAAAAGTTTCTGCCAGCATCCAGCTCAGAAAACTGCAAGGTGGAGCTTTTCTTACTCTGAGTTGTAAAATGAATGGTGTTAAATGAACCATTGTTAGACAGCAAACACTATGCACACACAGTGGTCATTATTAGTAAATGAAAGTATCCAAAATCAGCAAAGATAGTGTCTTTATGTCTCTTTACACAGAATATATTTGTAAATGTTTATTCACTTTTTTGAAGCACTTGGTGAAAAGTAAGATAATAAAGTTATATGGTAAAAAAAAAAAAACATGATTAGTTAGTGTGAGCTAGCTGTCAAATTTAGGCCAGTAAAAATATACCAGTAAAATCACAAAGCTTTACATTTTATATTTTCATGCGATATTTGTGTAGAGAATCATATGACTAAAACTCAGTAATCATATCTGGATAGGCCACTGATGGTAGTATCCGATTTAACCCAACAACACTGGTATTTTCACTGGTTATGTGGCTTATTTCAGAGGAGGTTGACTGGCACCCACACTTTCCTGTGAATTTAGCTGTACCCTTAACTTTGCTAAGCTTGGTAGAAAAGAGAAAAGACAAAAGGTAAATAAGAGTCCACACAATCCACAGGAGGCTATAATTGCAAGTAGTTATACAATATCTCTTATTGTAGCACTTGGTTGTTGAGTCTGACTTGTTAAAATCTCATAATTATTAGAAAAAAAATAATTATCAGTGGTGGCATCGGCCATCTTGCATGGTGAGGTTTGTTGGAGCAGCAGCATCACAGCGCCTGACAGGAAGAGACTGACCAGGGTTATCAAGAAGGCTGGCTCTGTTGGGGAGCCATCTCGACACTGCTAGGATGATGGCTAAACTGTCATCAATGCTGCAGTCTGAGTCCCACCACATGCGGGCACAGTGAGTGCACCGAGCAGCTCGTTTAGCAACCGGCTGCTCCATCCGTGGTGCACGAGGTCCTTCCCACCTGCTGCTGTTAGATCCTGCAATCTGCATTGCTCATAGGATCTGGACACAGAGCAAAACTGTGTGTAAATATCCTCTCTCACTGTACATACAATTTTAACTTGGTTTTGGACTTTATGTACTCTGTATATACTGTTTGTTTGCCTTCATATTTAATCATTTATGATTCCTCTGAGTGCTGCTATTTCTTTGCTGCTGCAATCCAGTAAATTTCCCCATACTAAAAAAGGATCATTTTATCTTATTTTACATCTAATAGTAAAATGTCTCACTTTCAACCTTCCACATCTTTTTTATGTTCTATTGTTGACTAAACCAATATGGGTTGATGAGAATTTCAAATAATTACATTCTGCTTTATCTATATTTTACACAGAATACCAACTTTCTTTTTAAAATTCTCAGTTATAATGTTGTCTTTTTTTATTTACCATCAAATATCCATCCATCCATTTTCTGTACTGCTTAATCCATGCAGGGTAACGGGTGGGCTGGAGCTTATCCCAGCAATTATCAGGTGAGAGGCAGGGTACACCCTGGACAGGTCGCCAGTCACAGGGCCAACACAGAGAGACAGACAACCATCCACACACACTCACAGGGAGAATTTTAGAGTGACAAATTAACCTATCATGCATGTCTTTGGACAGTGGGAGGAAGCCGGAGTACCTGGTGAGAACCCACGCATACACGGGGAGAACATGCAAACTCCATACAGAAAGGCCATTGTTTCAAACCCCTCCCCAGCTCGAACCAGCAACCTCCTCTGGCTCAAACTCTGCCCGGGACTTGAACCAGCGACCTTCTTGCTGTGAGGCTGCGGTGCTAACCACCAGACCACCGTGCAGCCGTCAAATATCACAATCTTATTTTAAAAAGAGATTTTATTTTATTATCCTTAATAAAAGTCCAAACAAGACATGACTCCAGCTGCAAAAGCATGAAGGCCTGAGATATGATCCTCGCTTGAGATCTGTAGTAGGAAACGTCACATCAGCTTTATCTGTTTATTTATTACTCTGTGGCAACACAATGTTGTGGCCTTGTTTAGTTTTCCTTCTCATCTTTTTCAAAGAGTTGGTGTAATTAACTTTTCATTGAGATGTGATTTTGATCCTTTAAAGCTGCCTTTTAAGTTGTCAGATTACCACATAAAAGTATTAATGTGTTGCAAAATGCTTTACAAGCATCATTTTACTCCACATAACATGATCATTTGGAATAGCAAACATATTCTGCATAAGAGGAAATCCTTATACTACAGACACTGGGAGCAAAACAGAGTTTGGACCATTGTCCATTTAATTGATAACAATGGTGATATTTAGAATTACTCAGATTTTAAAAGCAGATTTAATTAAGACTGCCCACAAAGACAGTTATCAACAGTGATCTATGTGGCTCTTTTAAATATGGTTAAAGGAAAGTTACAGTATTCTGTTACAACGCTTGTGTTCCCTGCTTTGTATATTGATAATTTCAACGTCATGGATGATAAATACAATAACAAAATGTTAAGAGAGCAAACAAACAAAAGTATTTTTCCTCTTAACGAATATGTCATTAAGGATGTTCTCAAAGACGGATATCATTAAAATTAGAAGCAGATTTATCTAATTTCCCTTGCTACCAAATATGAAAAAGATTCACTTTAAAACAATAAATAATATTTATCTAGCTGAATTTTTAAGATTAAGGTTTAAGTTAGACAGTAATGAATGTAATTTTTTTTATAAAAGAAACCCACCTTTTTCACAGTTGCAATATTGTTAAATCCTTTTGTTAGAAGGTTTTAGAGTGGTTATCCTCAATGAATGTATCTACATTTCATTATAATGAAGTTAAACTTGGTGTTACTTGTCAAAACAGAAATGTTGAGTTCTTGTGTAGTAATATTTTCATTATAGGAAAATGTACAAGTGCAGATTTTTCAAGGTTTCTCCAGATTTTCTGGTATTTAGGAATGATTTAAAATATTTCTATTTTTCTCTTGAAATATTGTGGGGGAAAAAAGAACTGCCTTAAGGCTTTCAGAGTCATTGGCGTTACATATGAACTGAGCCCCTGCGATGCTGATTTTAATTCAAGTTTTATTGTTTGTTTTTTTCTTTTAATTAACTTTTTTTTTTCATATTGCATTTTCTGTCAGCTGCTTGGAATATTTGAGGGATTGAAATGGTTCAATAAAAAAAAAGTTGAGGCCTTGTTTTTCTCTGACAGAAGCCCAGAGTCGTATCACTGAAAAACACTGCTAACATCTGTGCACTGTATCTACTGTGTGACCTCTGACCTCTGAGAGTTCTGCGCATTGAATCAAGAAGCCATGTTTACAGCAAACAGAAAGACATGTTTGGTATATTATTCTCTCACTCACTGGTCTCTTTCTACTCGGCCTGCTGTACAGAGCTCTTTGCAGATAGCTGACCTCCCAGCACACATCCCCTGAGTTTCACCCCGCCCACCACCCATCTGCAATACACGCACAGTGATGCAGCAGACATCCTCTTTCCACCTACGAGCTCTGCCAGCAGCTGCCTCTCGGTCACAAAAAGCTCCTCGCTGCTCTTAATCCTTTCCATTTACGTCTCTCTGTTGGACCCCTACTGACACACACACACTCATGCACAGTCATTGCTTTCCTCCTACCTTCAGTGCACAACTACTGCAGAGTAGTAGGAGGCCCTCAGTCTGCTGGATCTCTCTCTCTTTCTGCCTTCCCCGCCTTTCACAGTGAAATGCCCTTAGCTGAGTTTCAGAGGCCTCATTCATCGCAACATCCTTGAAAATTTGATTCACGGTCTGGTGGGCAAACTAAAGCTTTTTGCAGCATGTGTTGGTTCTTTCTTGAGGTGAATGAATGAGTCATATTCTGTGGACTACTTCCTTCTATCCTAATTTGCAAAGATTATATTCATCGGCTATGTGCGTGTGTGACAGTTTTGTCTGTGGAGTCTGTATCTGTGAAGTTCCAGTATACAGAAACACTGACTCGCATTATTATTCACTTAATTTTTCCATTTCACTTCACCAATTCAGATTATAATCTTCCAAATTCCAAATTCTCTCCAAAATGAAATGAAATGAAATGAAAAAATACTTTATTTATCCCTTTGAGGGAAATTATTGATTAAAATTAAAATTAAAACCCATTTAAATTACAGGTAATGATGCAAAAATACGAAAAACACCATACTTTTGCAAGCCACTGTAGATAACTATCCATAGAAAATTGATCATATGCATTAATATCAACTGCCATCTTGTTTATTAAGAAATGTTTAGCATTTGGCCCATTTTGACATTGTTAACGTTAAAATGGGACAATACTTAATATGTAATAGTGAAGTACTTTCCTCTAAAAACCATTTAATTTGTCTTAAATCTACATTATTCTTGAGCCATTTGAAAACAGTTGCATCTTTATAAATTCAGCAGACTCGATCAAGTTTGTATTTGGAGCTGATTTTGTGGACATCCAACCAGTCCAGTAATCATTCTCCAGTTCCAGTCCAGTTGCCTGAATTAGCTGCTGCAGTGTTGCAGTTTTTAGATAGGACAGGTCATAATGCATCAAAGATTTATACCTTGTTATTAAGTGATGATTTTTAAGAAATGTGAAGAAGTCAAAACATGAGTCAATGAACATAAAAAGCTTCTACTAATAAATTTGTTCCTAAGGTGCATAACAGATTTTGTGCTAGAATGGAGCATGTGTTATATTATAGCACAGTTATGATGCAGTGTTTTCACACTGAGATGAAATATTTGGATTACCGATTAAATAGTTGTGCTTTTAAAGTGCAAAGCCACAATTAATCTGTTTAGTTAGTGAGTACAGTTACTATTCCATGGCTAAATGTTTACCCTGAGGACAGATACACATATTTCAAATAGGAATTATCAAACCATTGAAGAAAATTATTCAACACCATAATCAGACACTATCATGGTAATGTGATTACTTTCAGAGGGGCCTTTATTAACAATACAAATTTATCTATTAGACAAAACATCTTAATTGTATTATAGATCATTGCAAAAATGTTCTTATCTTCTTTGAAACAATGAATATCATACTAAAAAGTGTTTTGTGAGTTATGAAAAAAAAACATACAGCAGTCTCTGATGTCATTTTCTGGTTGGTTTCATAAGGTTATGTACTATTTCACATTCACCAACAAACATTCAAGCTCTGTTGCAAATTAGGGACTTGTTGACTTTAGCTACTGTAAGTTAAGGTTTGTTGTTTCTCCTGCCACTTACTTAAAAGACAGGGACTCTGGAGCTGACAACACACAGCCCCGTGCTGCAGTCTCACCAGGGGGACTCACAGAATTATCTTCAGCTAAATAAATATAAATCTGACATAATTGTCCTTGAAACCAAAGATGAGTGTCTAAGGATTAGTGCACAGCTTCAGCAATGTTAAAAAGATTGGATCAAGCTTGACTACTACAAATAGCTTTTACAGGTCTCTCTAAAGAAAATCAGTAAACTACAGCAACTAACCCAGAATGCTGCTACGCGTGTCCTTACAAAGACCAGGGGGAAAAAGTGGGAAAATGGCTCTGGTCCAAAAAATATATCTGACCTTCTGATGCTGTATGAACCACAGAGACTTGTAAGATCATCTAGGTCAAGTTTGCTTTCCATCCAGAGAATTCAAACTAAACAAGGAGAATCAGTGTTTCATTTTCATGCTCTTAATATCTGGAACAAACTACCAGAAAACCTGAAGTCTGTTGCAAACCTTAGTTCTTTTAATCTGGGCCTGAAAACCTTTTTTCATTTCACTTTCTTTCTTTAAATCTATTGCTTGAATGTGCACACTGCATAAGTTTTATGTAATTCACTTTATTAACAGTATATATCTCTTAGATCTCTCTGAATGTTTCTTTTGATCATGTACCGCAAATTGGGTTGTCTTATGTTTGACATGTGCTACATGAATAAATTTGCATCTTGTGATATATAATGTGTCTCTGTGGGGGTTTCTATTTGTTGTTCTGTTGTCAAAGAAAAGAAAGAGAATTATTCTGTACACCAAAACACCAAATAACTACAATGTTCCCATTAATATCAAAATCAGTTTTGATTTAATCTTCCTTTAAAAAGTAATGAAATTGTTATTGAAAATGTTTCATAATGACGTCTTCAGGTGAAAAGACCTGGACTGGGCTCAGTGTAACAGACAGGCAGCCGTTCTCAGGTAGCTTTCTTGAGCTTTTGTCAGTGTTAATAACAATTTAACCTTTTCGCATTTACAATTCGAATAAATAAACACAGTAGCTTTGATGAATAATTGTGAGACTGTGCGCCTCAAGGGTCAGGAAAGATGGAAGGTTGGCAGATGTTTGTTCTTCCTTGAAGTGAGTATTTTATTTAGAGACTTTATAAGGCAGCACACAGGACCGAGGCTCAGCTGATAAGTCTGCTGGAATAGTGTCCTCATCAACATTTGGTCTTGTAGATTTTGCTCCATATTGACATGACAGCAGCAGTTGCTCCACATCCATGATGAGAATCTCCCGTTCCATCACATCCCAAAGGTGAAATATTGGATTGAGATGTGGTGACTGTGGAGGCCATTGGAGTACAGTGACCTCATTGTCAT
>JBBBVU010000014.1:25880386-25897172 GCA_037177055.1 Atherinosoma microstoma | reverse complement strand
TCCAGACAACTGCTGCTCACTGGATATTTTCTCTTTTTCAGACCATTCTCTGTAAACCCTAGAGATGGTTGTGTGTGCAAATCCCAGTAGATCAGCAGTTTCTAAAATACTCAGTCCAGCCTGTTTGGTACCAAAAACCATACCACGTTCAGTTACTTAAATCCCCTTTCTTCCTCAATTTGATGCTCAGTTTGAACTTGAGCAAGTTGTCTTCATGTCTTCATGTCTGCATTGAGTTGCTGCTATTAGCTGTTAGCTGAATGTGTTTACAAGTAATTGAACAGGTTCACCTGATAAAGTAACCAGTGAGTATAGATCCTGGTTCTTATATTTTGCTCCATTAGCTTCAGAAGTTGGAAATGAGAAATGACTTCATATTTGAGTCGACTGTTTTCCAGATTGAAGTTGGAGAACTAGTGGGATTTGTTAATTTCCCTAATGACTGAACAGGCTAGCTAGCTATTATTAGTAACATCAGCTTATATCAAAGCAGTAAGTTCAGGTTATCTTACACATAAACACTGTAGTTATATTTGACTGATAGAAGTTGGGCAGTACTATGATTGCAGGATGATGCAATGGTCTGGAGCACATCATTATGCCACTAACATTCCTCCAATATCCACTCATTTATTATCTGGCTCACAAAGATAAAGTGGCAGAGACAAATCTTGAGGTGCATGCCAGTGGGCTCCAGAAAAGTTCTTTACCTTTTTAAACTTGTGCATCTTAAGGTTGATATGGTTTGAAGGAAAATAATGTGGAACTGGACCAAAGAGCTGAAAGACCTTTAGTTTTCAAGTCTATGAGCAACTTGAGGTAAAAGGTCATGTGGCCTGATGTTAACTTAATTAGAGCTGCTTAAAGTAGCGAAATACTGAATTCTTTTATCTCTTCAGGCGGATGACGGCTCATAATATATGAGAAAGAGCGCATGGTAAGCTACAAGGTCCAAAATGAGCAACTCTATTTTTCCTTGAAAGCTCCCCTGATTATGTCTTCCTACTCTCGTTCTTTTCCCATCATAATCTCCTCTCCCATCCTGTTTTCAGTCTCACTGTGCTTCCTTTCTGATCCGCCACTATCAATGACTTCTCCCTCCTCACTTCAAACTGGCCTGAGGTGTGGCTTACACCCCCTCCCCACCCCCCGTCTGTCCATATCCCATTTTATTCCGCCTCCTGAATGATTTAATTCACCACATTGCCTCCATGACTCATTTGCATTGTGCCTGTGCAGCAGGGCCGTTCTAACTGCAGGAGGCGCTCATAGTGGGATAGGTCTGCAACCATCTCTCTCTGTCTCCCACACCCCAATCCTCCCCCTCTCTGCCTCGCCCTCCCCAACCTCCATCACCCAGCACTGCAGAAGAGGCCTCTTGTCTCCCCCCGCAGTCTGCGAGGCCTTTCTTTAGTCTACCCCCACCCCCCCTCCCCTCCTCTCCTTCTGTCTCCTCTGGTTTTTATTGACCCCGTCTGCGTGCCACCCTGATCCAGATGACCTCCTGCGACATGTAATATTCAGAGTAACTGAATATTAGGAGTAACATCTCTTCCACTGGATCAATCCCAAATTTGTTCATTAGAGATTTCTCAAAGCCTCCTCACTCACCTCCTTTTTTTGCAAAAGCAATCTCGTCTCACCACTTTACTTTAGGGGGTGCCTCCAGTGACCCCACCACAATTATTATAGTATAATCTGCCCACATGTCCGTCTCTTTTTCCTCCAAACTTATCGCATCTGGTCTGTTCTTCCTCCTCTTTCCTATTTATCACTTTCATCATCACCCCTCAGGTGGATGTGGGCGGCAGGTCAGGTGGGGACGAATAATAAACTGGCTTGTGGCCAGTTCGCCCAATTAGCCTCCCCCCTGATAACTACATGTTTTAGGTTTTTTTTTGTCTCAGCCCCGACACCTCTTTGTGTCTGATAAGACAGAAACCAGGACCTCACCGTCACCCTCCTCCAGCTACAGGGGGCGCCAGTATCTGCTCCACCTCCTCCCCTCTCTTCTTCACCATCACCCATCTTCTCCTCCCCCGTGTTCTCTGAATCCCCCTTTTCCTCTCTCCCCCCCCCCCCCGAGCTCCTTTTCCCCACCCCTTTCCTTCCCTTCGTCTCCCTCTCGCCTCCCTCGCCTCCCTTCCCTCACCCCCTCCCCTCCCCCCCTTTGAAAGGCTGTTAGGCGCTCCTTCTGCACACAGCACTGCAGATGAGGCCTCCGCCTCCCCCACAGTCTGCCAGGCCTCTCTCTCACTCCCTCCCTCAGACTCCCCCACCTCCCCTTCCCTCCCCTCCCTTCCTCTCACTCCTTACAACAGCATAGCAACACTGACTAGCCAGCCAAGGAGAGTCTTGCCTCCCTCTTGCACCGGGGTACTTTTCCCTCCATTTTAGATTCCTCGTCCCATGTTGGCAAAGGACGAGATTTTAATTAGAACATATTCAGGGAATGTGCATGTGACCTCCCACAATGCACTGGGGTTGTTGCAAAAGTGGGAGTCACTGAGTCACATCTGCCTGATCCTTTCTTTTTTGTGAATAAGTTTGATTTCTTACCCATTCCTTTCCATACATTAGCATGGACATTGGGCCATTTGGGTACAGGTGTATCACTAGTACATGAAGATATAAAGGTCTCATCACGGGCAGTGTTTCTTACGTTTCATTGTGCTCTTGAATAACGAGAAGAAGTTAACATGGGATGGATGATGTTTTGTTCAGCTACTGTTTAATGAAATACATCCTGATGAGTCTTCCATTCGCAGTGAACCTAACCTGAACACAGCAGCTATCACTGACCGCCTCACCAGAGAAAATAGAAATGATTTGCAAGCTTCTTTTTTTTTTTTTTCATGGTTACTAAGCAATGCTGGATTTTCCTTGAACTATTTTTGGCAACTCACACCGTTCCTGTGACAACGATGAAGAACACCGTTTACACTAATCAGGTGTTTTAAACCCCATTTCTAAGAAAGTTGGGAAGGTTTTATAAAACGCAAAGAAATTGAAATCTTTTACAGCCACAAGTCAAGTTGTGAGAACTGACCATAAAAGACTAAACTGCTGAAAGTTTAGTCTTTCCAGTCAAGAAAATGAACTTTCAGATTTCTCTGGAATCCCTAGATCTGTTCACAATATTATGCACCATAGATGCTGAAAAACCAGTGTAAAGGCCAAGGAAAAAACCCACTGCTGGATGACCTTTGAGCCCTTAGGTAGAACGGCATAATCAATATGGCCACATGTGCTTGCAAGTTCCGGAGATAAAAATTTTTTTTCTCAACAGTGTCCATCACTGCATCCATAAAAATGCCCTGAAGCTGTATGATAAAGACCCTTCAGGCTGTTATCAGAGGAAGGTGTTAGAACCAGTCTGTGATGGCATGGGTGAGTGCATCAGTGTCCATGGCATGGATGACTTTATATGTGTGAAGATGGCGCTGATGCAGAGGTGATGCAGCAGGACAACGTCAGACCTACAGAGTCTATGAATCATGCCTGCAGTCCACATATGTCTCCTATAGAAAATGTATGGAGCATCATGAAGAGGAAAATCAGACGACCACAGACTATCCAACAATTTCTAGATATGTTTCTTCTCCAACACACCTACATCAAATGAATGGCTCGTTACCATGCCTTTGCAGAGCTGAATGACGGACAAGGTAATTCAGCCATTTCGTGTGTGTTGGAGAAGGGACGCGTCTATCTTTGATCCAGTATCAGTGGACACAGATACCTCTCACAAACTGCATCAATTAGTATCTTTAGATCCAAAACCATAAAAAGTGTCAATAAAAAGCTGATTTGACTTTGTACCAAGTTTTTGAGTATTCCAAATACAATGAAGTCAGTCAATGATTAAAATTTACACTATAAAGCCAAACGCATCATATTTGATACATACAGCTTCTGAGACATTTTGCATCACTTTATGGTAAAAACACTGTAGTATACAATATGATACTTTTCTTCTGCCCCTAATGGATACCAGGAAGCATGCTACACTACAATAATTTTGACATATCACACAGTAATTAGTGGTAGATATCCCAAATCTTTTTGAAATGTTCCCCATATTTTGTTAAAGGGCCAAATAAAGACTTGGGATTAGAAAAACTTGACTTTTCTGTCCAGTTTTTCTTGGGTTGGGCTTCAAAGGGTTAAAATGTTTCTTACTTGTCTGTAAAATAAAGGTTCAAATGAATGAACCATTTACAGATGTAAAATTAAAAAAACCTTCCCAACCCTTTAAAAAAAAACAAATAAAAAACAGGTTTGTGTGTATTATCTATTATAAGCATGAAGAACAGTGAATAGATCTTACCATAAAATGACATTACTGTTTTCAAAGTTACAGGCAATGAAATGTGAAGTTGTGCTAATGGTAATGAACAGGTCATGACATGGACCTAACAGATAAATGACATTTTCCACTCAATAACCTCCACTAAACAAGATCACTGTGTGGAGGGAGTGCTGCCATACCTGGAGCTTCCCTGCTTTATTTTTTATGACTAACCTTGTCCACCCTGTAACCTATAAAAACACTGGTGTGGGACGCCAGATGTCTGCAAAAGGGAAACCAACCAAATGAAAAGAAAAAACCCAGCACAAACTTTAGAGTGAGGAATAGTTTATACATGACTTCACCTGTACCATTGGTATCATTTGCATTGGAAAATATTTCATTCTGCTTTTTTTCTTTCTTTTTTTTTTAAGTGTCAAAATGTGCACAAGTCTTATTGGGGATGAGAGGCTGAGACAAATATTTGGTTATTTTTGGGGAAATGCCCTACATCGCTGCAAATTGTACTTTATTCCCAGGGAAAGTAAACTTTTGCAGCCGAGGTATCTTTGAGAAAAAATAATAGAAAAAGAAACCCTTGGTGTGTTCTTCCTTTTGAATGAATTATTTGTGTGTCTTTAACATCTGGTGATTTTCCATTAGGATCTTTGGGAGAACTGGCAGGCCCTGATCTTGGCAATAATTATGGAATCAAAACTCAGGAGACATACATTTAGTTCTTTTATTAAGTAAAATAATAATAATATTTTTGTCATTATTAACAGTTGAACACTCTGGTTTTGCAAATTAAACAAAAATGTTTTTAAAAAGATGCTGTAGTGTTTGGCCATTTTTCCCCCAGATCAAGCAAAAGAAAATACGGATACACTCAAACATTAGGGATGAAAAAAAAAATCACCATTTATTTTGCATTTCTACAATAAATACCAGCACAACCCTAAATATGCAAACGAGTGCAGCTAAAAGACCTTAATGAGCTGTTGCATCTGCTGAGATAACATGGCCCCTAAAAAACAACCCCCCCCCAACACACACACACACGCAAAAAAAAGTCCATAAGGTAGTTCAATATGTAGTGTAGCAAAGAGGTTTTTCCCCAGATAGCTTTGTCTAGAATTTGGAGCGAGTGCAAAAAAAAGGGAGTAAAAGGAAAACATACAGGTAGACCAAGTTAGATCCCAAAAGCTTCAGAAGCAGAACTAAACGCAATATCCTTTAATAATGGCAAATGCACAAGAAAAAAACAAATGAAGCGGGAATAGACAGGAGGCAGCATTTCAGAGCGAACTGTGAGATACCAGCAACAGGATGTGGGATCTACATCCAAACAAAGTTAGGTCCACACAATCAGGAAGAGCTAAAAAGAAGAAAAAAAACCCATTAAACTGGACTAGAGAAGTGGTAAATTTATAGGTGTACTTGAATGTATTGAACACTTTTCTCATTCGAATCAAAGAGGTTTGGTGCGAAGGCCATTTTTCAGGGTGAAAACGTGCTTTGCCACATTTTTCAACTTTCCTTTGAGAAAGACTCAAGGACAGGGCCAGCACAGTCCTCAGATTACAGTTAAAATTCATGGTAGAAATTAAAAGAAAGAAAAAGGTCCTTGAGTAGGCTGCATCTATCCTGCAAAGCTGATCCATCAGCTGCTGCAACCTGAATGATGAAGAATATTAATCAGTGAAGTTCAACTGAATCAAAGCCATAAAAAACCAAAGCTGAAAGAAACTTGATTCTTTTCCCCTTGTGATTTAAGTCTTTCCAGCATTTTTTTAACCTCTTCTACTTGATCTGGGTGAAAACAAATTAGTTTTATTCATGTTTAAACACCTAAACTACAAGACGACAGAATGAACATCCTAAAAATGGCGATTCCATAATTGTTGCCAGTTTTATTACCCACACATGCTTACGCCTGTACCGAGAAGTTATCCACAGCTGCCTTTAAGCCAAACCCAGGGCGCTTCGTTGCCGCGTTAACCAGCTTGGTAATAACATTATCTATGGTTCCTGACTTTTCATCATGTACATATGGCAATTTTGAAATTATAGAAATTAACAGCAAGTTTTTCTGAGAAATTGCGCAGAAAGAGGGTGTTAAAATAGCCATATCGTTTTAAAAAAGATTTTTTTAACAAGTATTGTGCATCAACCCATACCAAGAATCATTTCTGTGCACAATCCTTTTGTTTTCTTTAATTTGAACCAAATAACTAGCATAGCCCCTGGTTCAGTGAGAATCACAGTTAACACCACATTGTCCATTAATGTTTCAGGTGAAAAATGAAAAAACAAACTCACACAATTTAGAAAACACATATTGAACACAAACATCTCGTCTGGAAAACAAACAAAAAAATACATAGGCTTTCACTTTTGTGGATGCCAGTTTGGTGGTTACTGTCCAGTCGTCTGGGTCAAAGAAACATCGAGATAAAACAAAACAACCCAAGTACAGTACAGTCAAAGCTAATGAGCGATAGCTGAAAAAAAAAAAAAAAAGAAAAAAAAAAGTTAATAATATCGTCCTTTTGCCATCAGAGTAAGAGTAGATCGGTGCTGCCATTCTTTGAAAACAGAAATAAAAAAACCCATGAAAATAACGTAAAAAATAAAATATAAGATAAAAACAACCAAAACAATTTCATTTATAGAGAAATATTTGCAAAGAAACTAGTTTTTGTTAAAAAAAAATAAAAATAAAAACATACAAGAAAATACCAGCCACCAAAGCGACACCTATTGTTAAACATACCAAAGGGGAACATATGAGGCTACCTTACACACAGGTAATAGCAAATATTTAACTGTACATGTACAGCAACATGTGCCCAATCATGTCTAAAAGGCTGTACAAATTTACACTACCTACCTCAGTATAACTACATGAAAAACAATGGATTATCAGGTCATCTTAAAAGCTTTTACTTCAAAACAAGTCAAACATTTCAGCCACAGTCCAGCTCAGTGGCTAAACCAAGGTTATTAACTGCTTAAGTCAATGTAATAAAGAAGGCAAAACTTTTTTTCTTTTTGTTTGGTGTAACTTCAGTCTTTGCACTTTCCTTTCTCTCATAGGAAAAAGAAAATCAAAACCGTTCACAAATCTTTGTATCAACCCTAGCTGCTCGCTGAGTCCTGCTCGATGGCTTGTTTTGAGTGGTCTCCTCTCCACCGCCTCCGTCGCCTGGTGTAACTGCAGTGTCCTTCAATGCGGAAGAGGCAGATTTGTTGGTGTGGATCAAATCTGAAATGCCTCTCAGACAGTTTTTTTTTTTTTAGTTTTCAATCAGTCAGACTTGCTGTTTGCCCAGCTGGGCTCCGTCTCTCCCACTTCTTGCAGATGATGGTACAAACTTGGGAATAATGATGGGAAGAGCGTCTCTTCCCTTAGCGGCCTGTCTTCCTGAGCCTTCGGAGGCTACAAAGCCGTTCTCTACATGTGCCCCTACTTCATTATCGTCATCATCATCTTCATCGTCATCATCATCATCATCTTCGTCGTCATCATCGTCATCATCATCATCGTCGTCATCATCGTCGTCGGACATGTCATCTAGATCTGAAACGATCTTGGCAGCCGTCCTTGGCTCTGTTCTTTCCTTAGCTTCAGTATGCTGCTGGTTGCCATGGAGATCTACCTCTCCCACTGGTTTCTTGTTATCCTTCTGCTGCTCTTCCTCTTCACTGTCAGAGTCGATGGAAATGGGCTCAGAAAGGTCTAGAGGCAGTTTCTGTGGTAAGGTGCTTTTGATTGTCTTGGTGTGGTCTCTGTCGGCTTTACTGGGATTGGGAACAGACTGAGTCCCTTTTGAACCTTCCACGTTCCCGGTTGGCTTTCGAGTCACCCCACCATTGGAACTTACAAGCTCCTTGTGTCTCTGGAGCGCCTGCTCCGATACTCCCATACGTGTCCTCGATGTCCGCCGTTTGCCACATCTGCCCTCATACGCACCATCCTCGACAAACAGCTCATGACTCAGTTTGCCGAGCTCGTGCATGCTGAACCCCAGCAACACTTTGGCGTGCTGGGTCTCACATTCCTGTAAGCATTTTCTCCTATTAGTGACAAAATGGCTGGAGATGTCAGACTTCCATAGCCAAAGACTGGATGCTAGCTTCTCCACCTCCCGTTGTGTTGGATATGGCGCTAGATTGAAATATTGTGTCAGAAAAGCCTTCCTGGACTCGTACGACTGGTTCTCCTGTCCTTTGGGGTCAAGCGCTAAAACTATAGGATCGTCAGGATTTTCTACAAAGGGGCCGTTGAGATCCCGAGGATGGGCCCTTTCCCCAGGGGGTCCTGGCCTCCTTCGTTTTGGAGCGCTAGTATCGGTGCTGTCAAAGCTAGCTCGTTTCAGAGTGCTGCTCTGAGACTGACTGACCCGAGAAGAATGAGCTGCCCGGCTGTCCTGTCCATTCTGAGACTTCCCCACACCTCGACAGTGCACCAGGTGTAGAGTGATGGTAGAGGCAGTCATGTTGCTTGTATAAACCCCCAAGCAGTGAATACATTTGTAAGTGAGTTTCTTTTCTACAGGGTGAACTGTCTGGATCACCTGGTGCCTCTCTCTGAGGTGGTGGGCCAATGAGTCTGATATTGGGCCTTTTAGGATGGAGAAACAAAGAGGACACAGAGTTTTGCCCACATCCCTCTTATAGGGCACAGATGCCTGTGGGGCACTCTTGATGGGTGCAATGTCCGGGGGCCCTGAAGGTGTTTTGGGTGGATGCTGAGGCATTGACCTCTTGCCTGATATTAGAGAGGCAGACAGCGTTGATGACACAGAGGTGGCATTGTTTTGGGCGTGAAACGCCACAGACTCCTCGGGAGCGTCCCTCATGTTGTATGTAGTGACGATGAGCTGAACATTTTTGGGGTTTCCCTGCTGCAGAGTGAGGTCAAAAGTCAAAGGAGAGTCTGTGCGGGGACCCACCTTCTCGTCTGGGTGCGACAGCCGCATGTGGGCCACCATCTTCTCGACGTCGTTGAAGGTTGCGCGGCAGTGTGGACAGGAGAGGCCGTGGATCAACATGTGGTTTAAGAGGGTGTCGCTGGGGAGATAACGGTTGCAGTAGAGACACTTGCTGGTGAAATTGTGGATCTTCATGATGTAATTTGCCACAGCAGGCACCTTCTCTGCTTTGTGCTCCTTCTCAAAATGAGAACTGTAAACGTTCTCTGGAAAGAGTTCATTGCAGATCGTACAGATTTTCCATTTCTGGGTATAGGATGTGCCGAGGACAGAAGAACCGCCTTTCTTCGACGTAACAGAGGCCACGGTGGTAGCCGCTGCCTGAACACGTGAACCAAGAGGGTTGGATTTGAGTGAAGAAGAAGCACCAGCCATAATTGGGCCCCGCAGGTTACCACTAGAAACAAGCTGCTTTGCTGCATGCGACTGCTGGGGCACAGAAACCTGGGCATTCCCAGGCAAATTAAGTCTAATCTGCTGGTTACCCATAGAGAACGTCTGGGTGGTCCCAGCCTTTAATCCCATGACGTCATGTTTGAATCCAGACAGAAGACTGTGAGCGTTGAAGCCGGTCTTTGACGCAATGACAGCTCGACTCAGCTGCTGGGAGGCAGGAGACCTTGTAGTGGCCATTACCGCCCCTTTAGGGCCCATCCCAATGATGGTCTTGTCTCCTTGAGTTTTGGGAGGGAACATGATGATGGGTTTGGGTCGGGGGACTATCACACTGGTGTGCCCAATCATTGCAGTGACCTGGTAGCCAATCCTCTCGTGGTCCTCAATGACATGCTGGACAAGTGCCTCATAGGTCCGGGGAACAAACAGACACTTCTTGCAGTGAATCTGGTTGCTGTTAACATTATTAATGTTATTACTTTCCGTCTTCCCTGCTGTGCCACCATTCTGAGCATTTGTCTTCTCACCAGGTTTCACAATATAAGGATGGGCCACTTGCTGAAAGTGTTCCCGGTAAATGTGCTTTCGCACCACATTGTACAAAGGGTCTCTGTAGGTGCACTTCTTGCAGTAATACACCGCTTGCTCCACACTGTCACCAATCCTCTTCAGCAGGCCGTCCTTCATCATGATCCCACCAACTCCCGCTGCCATACCACCAGGGCCCGGCCGCGCTGTGTTGTTAGGCATGTGGAAAAGCTTAATGTGCGTTTCCAGAGTCTTTTTGTTGCCATTGAAAGTGCAGTAAGGGCAGTTCAGCAGAATGTTGTTCTCGAAGTCCTCACTGTGGACGTTGCGGAAGTGGCTCTTGTATGCAGAGAAGTACTTGGATGAAAAGAGGCAGCCAGAACAGCAGAAAGGCTTTGATCTGTAGTCCTGGAGACAGAGGAGGAAACAGTTTAATAAGTCATATTTTCATAGTTATTTTGCCACAATGTAAATGTAACTCACATAGATACAAAAGTAAATACATTTCTTTCAACATGATTTGTGAAAAAAAAAGATATTTAGGAGTGTACATCTGTGTGTTACACACCTGGACTTTGGTATGCGATGGTTCCCACATGCAGACATCTTCCCAGCTTGTGTGCTTAATGTACACTTCTGGAGGAGTGAAGTCTTTATAGTCCTGATAAACAAAGAAGGAAAGATGAATACATGACCGTGATGTAAGGAAAATGGTTGCCCACATCCACAAACGCAAGAGTTACACGACTACCCCTAATGGGTCTCTCAGTCTCAGGTAAGACTCATGGCTGAGCTAAAACAAACTGAAACTCCTCCTTCCCCTTATCCTGCTAATATATATTAAAACTCAAGTGGTTTCTAGACATGCACACCAGAGATGTTCAGGTGGATATATAGACAATTCAGTCCGGCCTTTTTCCGCAGTTGCTGCTCACGCAAGCACTTCACAGTGTGAGGCTTTCTGCAGGGTAAACGCTCCCACAGCTGGAAACGTGAGGGAGAGCCAACCGTGATGCATAAAAAATACAAAAATGGTGGTACAAAAATAGCCGTTTTCTTTACAGTCCATATAAACTATTGTAGGGAGTTAGGCTCCTTAATGATCATTGTTGCATTAACATGTGTTGATAGTGGAGGAGTGAGTGGGAAGCATTAAATAAGTTGGCTGAGAAGAAAGCAAAGCTGCAACTCTCTAAACAAGCACACTCATTCAGTAGTAGCAAATGCTCCCGAACATTCGCTGCTACTTTCACACGCAATCTCACCTACTGATGTTATGGTCATTTTACGAGGGTGGAGGGTCTCCACAAAAAGTCCTTGCTGACATCTGCATTTTCACATGTCGCTGCATTATTCCCATAGTCCCATATGGGCTTGGACCAATTTACATTTATTTAATGTTTCAGCACCTGAGTTCAACCAAATAGGTAGAATTATCTTCTTGCCTCAATGTATTAATAGGCTGGATAAACATAGAAAAAGAGGAGGACGGGTAACAAAATCCAAACACCCTTAAACTTGTATAATAAGTCTGCTTCTGCAGGCTGGACAGATGCCGTTATACAAGGATTTTTTAGGCTGTAGTGGTTTTTATTTGACAAAAGCTGGACAGGAAAGGGGGTTAGATAGAGCGGGGGATGACGTCCAGCAAAGGGTCTCAGGCCGAGACGTGAACCTGGGCCAGCAGCACCAAGGACCTGAAGCCTCCACATACAGCAATAGATATTATTTTACGGGCACCATTAGAAACAAAATGATATCATACTCAACCAGTTTGTAGGTTTTACGGATTTATGTTACCCCACAGCGTTTGCTCATCTCACACCAGTCAGCAACCCACATCGGTGTGTGATTGAGAGAACGAATGAGGGAAACTGGTTTTGAATAATGGATGCACACAAAAGTTACGTTTACCAAAAGGAAACAAAAAAGTTTCCTTTGGAGTCTAGCAAGGTATCAATAACAGATTTGATGCCATGCTAGATTCCAAAATGCGCCTCTGCTTTTTCTGTGAGACAATATTTTCTTCCTGGGTCATACTGCACAGCTTTCTCTGTCTTTAAAGATAAATCTGATGTTAGATGCTATTCTGGTGTCCCTATGTAACCCGACTGTGGATTGAAAACTTTTAAAGTTTCTTGTTTGGAGTTCTCATGCTCATTTAAATGAGAAATATTTTCTCAAATCTGCTAAACGTTTGTGACAAATTTCCCAGCTTGTGCCGGAGCTTTAATGAAATCTGGAAAACTTGACGCTGAATTATGTAAAGTCTCAGCTTTACAGAGAGCATCATTCCCCAGCATTAGGGGAGACATAATGAAGAAGAGAGCATGCCGGTAGCGTGAGTAACCACAATACAGTATGTGCTACGGTATATGAAGTTAGTTTAAAGATATAAATTTATCATTTACATTCATGCTGCAGTATTAGGGACATAACTGCTGAATCCTTGCTTCATGTATACAAATCTCAATTCCCTTGAGTGTACATCACTGCTATGCATCTCCAAAAAATTAAGCCTCAAAATGTGAAGCTGTACTAAAAGAAACTCCAGGTGAATCCATGAGGCGAAAGCTAAAGTAAAGTGTGCCTTCACAAATATGAAAACATCAAACTCTGAGCGTGCTCACCTCTAAGTGATCTCTGCAGAACTCCAGGCCGATGTCTCCCAGGACCTTCTTGACATTTTTCCTGGCTTTCCGTAAACTGCTGAGGTTATTGACAGGGAGCTGGAACATTCTGCCGACCTGAAAAGAGAAGAGACATGCGGCATACTATCAGCAGGTGTAAGGCTGAATCTAAACACGTGCCCTGCAATTTAAAACTAGTCTGGAAATGGTTTAAACTATTTGTCTGGAAAGTTCTGTTTGTTTACTTAACTTATAATAGCTCAAGGCAAAGTTCTGTTAAAAAGGCTTTTCAGGTACTTAACATTCAACTATCCATTAAAGTAATAACCTTTTAGCATTCAGAGATGTTTGTTTTGTTGAATTAAGACATCTCTGACAACTAGTGCTTTTCACATCTGCAACAAGAGTCATTTGGCAAAAATGGTTATCTTGCAATAAATTACCAAATTGGCCTGCACTCACTCAGGAAATACTGAAAAAGAAATGAGAAAAATAGTCATTTTTCACAGAAAACATAATCACTTGCCATTGTTGGAGTAGCTATGTTCGTTTCAAGTTTCAAAAAGACAGAATAAACCACAAATTATGCAACAAAAGTGGCTAAAAGGATTCAGTCGTCAACATTTAAATGATCTTTTTCATACATAGCGATTTACACCCAGGGGCAGCTTTTTAGTGCAGAAAAAAAAAGTTAACATGGTCCACTCAGCTGATGGCCCTTGGTTCATGAGCCCTTCTGTGAAGTCTGTTTACACCTGGTGTTAACCACATTTATATTTGTCTGCAACTTAAAGTAGCACTACGTAACTTTCTGACCGTAAAAATGTATTTGACTCGTTTTAATGGAAAGTGAAATTTATTATGTGCATTCCTGGAGCCATTGTTGCCCAGCAGCATCCCGAGTAGGGCTCTGCGATATATCCTCAAATAAATATCACGATAAATTGAATGCTACCTCGATTGCAATTAATTAGCTATTAGTTTAGCATTGTTTTATTTTTAGCGCTCATTGCTAACTGAAACTTTTTGTTGCAAATATTTTCATATAGGAGGAGCAGATATTGATTTCAAAATAAGTGTAAGCAAGCACAGACAATAACTATATATGAATAGCAAAAACCCACCACAGTGAATATTTTCAAATATATTTAAGAGAAATCAAATAATTGACATAAGCAACCTTATATGGATTATTGGTTCTGAAAGTTGGTTTCAATTAATTACCAAGCCCTAGTCCTGTGGCAGAAAAACCACACTTGGCAACTTTTTCTCCCAGGACACTTGGTCACTTTACAGCTGAGTTTCATTTTATGGCACTGTGTCACACGCCAGCAACTGGATATCAACACACTGGCCGTTTTTAACGAACGCTGTGGCTGATTCAAAGAAACACAGGAGGACATTATTAGAGGAAGAGAGGTAAAGAAATAGAGTAAGAAATAAGACAACATTGGACTGACTTTTACTGCATGAAGAGAGCTCAGAGTACAGGTAGGATGCAAGATGGAGGCCAAATTAGCTTCCATTAGGGGTGCCTCACAGAGAAAATCTGCCAAAGTTCAGTAGTGCTTCTTTAAAAGTTCAGATTCTCTTAATGACATATTTCAAATGTGTCCCAGGCAACACAAAAGACCACCAACTCACTGCAGTGAAGTTACTTGAGCGGAGCAGTTACGCAAACTCTGGTTCAGCATTGAACAAAAAATCTGATTAATAAAAATGTTTTTAATTGACTCCAGTAGACCTACATGTAAGTATTGATATTATTATTAAGGTCACCAAAGATCATTCAGGATCCTGCAAAACCATTAGAAGACTTAATACTGATCTCCCCTTTGCTGCCCACCACAG
This sequence comes from Atherinosoma microstoma, assembly GCA_037177055.1. Lineage (NCBI taxonomy): Eukaryota > Metazoa > Chordata > Actinopteri > Atheriniformes > Atherinidae > Atherinosoma > Atherinosoma microstoma. The sequence continues at coordinate 25,882,479 of JBBBVU010000014.1, read as the reverse complement.
CTGAAGCTCTGACTTTGAGTTTATTTGCAGATAAAGTCACAAGTGGCCACTTGAAACGCAGACATAATTATATACCAGGTGTAAACAGATGATCTCTCCAGTATTTCTCATACATACATGTGTAATATTAGAAATCTGTGTTATATCAATTAGGGATTTTAAATTAGTTGAGTTTCAGCATTTACAGTAAACCCATCTATTGCCCAATATCACCTGTGGTAGGTTCCTGTGCCTCACCACACAGAACAGGATAAAGTAGTTTTAGAGTAATGGATTTGTTTTTTCTGTAATTGAGTCATTTGTCCCCCTTCATATGAATGGAGAATAAACATATAAGCTGTTTGCACACACATGTACTGCAGCCATTAAATTTTCAAGTGATGCTCCAGAGGTGCGACAATGCAAATGTCCACAATTTTCACTCTGGATTATTTGCTTAGATTTTCCGGCAAACTCCCTGGGAATATTTGCAGAAGATAACCAATTGACACTGTGTGTGCATGTCGTAGTCTGGTTAGTCTTTCAGAGACTTTACTGCCAGAGAGTGAGCGTGTTGGTAAGAGTTGCTGTTTCATACACTTTTCAGTTGATCTGCAAGTTGTTTTCCACTCGCTTGTTATTATAGCCAAAATATACTGCATTAATATTAACTCAAAAATAACTATCTTTGAAAAAACTTTTTTTGTCTCTGTAATTTCTTTTACTTTACAGCTGTGTCTCTCTGCCACACAATGTCTGGCTGTGAGGTGCACATATTAACAACAACCATGAAGAAAGTCCAGTCTAAACTAGATGGGCGTTCACCAGAAAAATTTCCAATGTTCAATTGTGAAAACAAGAAACGATTCCTTGGCGATGATTGCCACCATTTCACTGGCAGGTGCTATTAACATGCAATAATGAGCAACAATGTTTTTGCAAGCAAAGCTAAACGTGAAAATAACCATTTGTTTACAAAATATCTCAACATGGCAGGATTCCAACAGTAAATGCTCACCTACTAAAGCTAAAAAAAAAAGCCCAAAAATAAACAAATGACCTGATTTCCCACCCCCCCACCCCTTTTTTGAATCAACTGAAATATTATGTAATCTAAGTAAACCTCTCCTAGTAGTTATGCTGGAACAAGCGTGCAGCTATAACACCGTCCAATCAGTTATACCAATAACTTCACTGCTGCTATCAATATATTTTGTGTTTTTGTGATAAAGTTGATGTTTGACAAAGGAAGCAAATATTTAATGTCCTTGCCTGAGCCACAGGTCCAATGCACCTATTCAAATCAAAGATCCATGTCGGAAGGTCAAAGGTCACTGATGCACAATACAAAACAACTAAACACCTCAGCATGTTTTGCTTTCTAGAAACAAAGAGAGGACGTGGTCACCAGCTGCTTTGCTGTCCTGCTGGTCTCCTGTACATCTGTATGTTGGGTGTGAGAGAAAGACCCTTGCCCACTTCCCCCCTCTGCCTCTTTTCCCTGCTTCCCTCCCTCGTGTGTAGATGGCGCTAGTGAGGACTTCCATTATGTAAGCCTCCCTATAATATGCCTGCCTCTTTTTCTCCCTGCCTTGCAATACCATCACAGAATGGCGCCTCCTATTGAGTAAGCAGCAGCCCCTACAATATGTCTGCAGTGGAGGGGGAGGGAGGGAGAGAGGAGAGGAGAGAAGGGAGTGATGTTGGAAGGGAGGAAGAGGAGGGACAGAAGGAGTGAGAGAGATCAGGGGAGGGTGAGAGGATGAGGTGGAGAGGGTGAGGGAGGTGGGAGGAAGAGGAGGGGGAGTGTGGAAGGAGTGAGGGGGGAGAGATGAGAGGAAAGGGGAGAGGACAGAGTGAGCGACGGAAGTAGAGGGGGGAGGGGAAGGGAAGGGATGGGGAGGCAGGGAGGTTGGACAGACTGGCTCAGAGGAGAGGGAAGGGAGGGAGGGAGGGAGGGTGGGTGAGGAGAGGGAAGGGAGGGAGGGTGGGTGAGGAGAGGAGCGGCGGGGAAAGAGAGATCCAATGGAAGAAGGTGCGAGAAAGAGGAAGTGATGGATCAGAGGTGAATGGCGAAAAAAAGCCAAGGAGAGGCTGAGTAGGAAGGAAGGGAA
>JBBBVU010000014.1:25835853-25861673 GCA_037177055.1 Atherinosoma microstoma | reverse complement strand
TTATTTATTTATTTATTTATTTATTTATTTATTTATTTATTTATTTATTTATTTATTTATTTATTTATTTATTTTTTTTTCATTCACCTCACACCAACTGGCCATGATGATATATTTTCGTCCTTCATATCATCTTTAAATAACAGCAGGTTTTGATGCATTTACAGCCAAGAAGTACCTTCAGAAGATTACATCTGACAGTCCAAAAAGCATTAAAATCATTATCTATCATCAGAAAGAGCTAAAAGCAGAGGATACTCTATTAAACCACAGTGTGTCTGCATCGTGAATCCCACTCCCATTCTACAAGCAAGCCAGTTACTTTAACCAGAAAAGGTCAATTTAACTATTTAGGTCTATTAAACTATTTATTTAAATAATTATATTCTTTAATCATTTAATAACTATTTGTTGTAATTTTATCTAATTAAAGGCTGCAGTAAATTAAAACCTCTTCACCACCAGAGTCAATCTTACCCTGGGTCCAGTGAGACCAGGGGCGCCGATGTTTCCCTCCGCACCCCTGATGCCCTGCGAAACACATGAAGATAAGAAATGAGAAGTGATTCAGAATTTAGCTGGGTGTCATCATTGACTTGGATCAAACTGCTTACTTTGGGACCCGGGATCCCCTCGTCTCCATTCGGACCTGGAGGTCCTGGTAAACCCTACAGAAAAAGAAAACATGAAGGTTGGATAGAAGACGGGTGAGAGGTCTTATAGATAAGACTTTAAAACTTCACCTCACCTGTACTCCAGGTCGTCCAAGATCTCCCTTTTCTCCCCTGGCTCCAGGTGGACCCTGATTGGGACATTTGAGTTTAGATTTAGTTTAGGAACTTTTTCACTGGTTACTGATACGTGGCTGGGAACGTAAGGATGAGAGCGTTACCCACCACTTTGCCCTGCATTGTTATCCCTCGGGGTCCAACACTGCCCGCGGGCCCAAGGCCTCCCTCGAAACCAGACTTTCCCTGGGGACCCACTTCCCCCTGAGAGGATCAACATAAAGATAACAGTTAAACGTAGCTTAAAAACAAAATGAGCTCTGATTTTTATCAAAAATCTGTTTACAGCAGATGCAAAAAACAGCAAACTTACAGTGATAAAAGAGCAATGTTTTTGCAGCTAATACGGGAATGCAACCAAAAAATTACTACATGTACATTCAAATAAGCTGATATCTGCCTAAATGCACAACGTCTTCAATCAAGAGCTTTATATTTGGTTTTAGTCTCAGCATCAGCATGGATTTACCAATTTGGTGTGATAAGATCTAAATGTTGTTTCAGGCTAATTTTGCTACCTGGGATATCATCAGAAAAATAATCAGTGAAACATTAACAGCTTAGAGGTAGCTTATGTGTTCAGTGTAATTAAAAGAGAGCCAGAGCCACAAAGTAAAGTAAAGTAAACCTTAGGAGAATATTTTTTAAAGTCGGACTCAATCACGTTTTATACTTGGTTGATTGGGGATAAGAGGAGATATTCAGCTGGTTGCTGAGCCACTAAATGTCAAAACACCAAACCGGATGTCACTTTTCTAGTTGAATTCCCATGAAAAGCAGGATGACAAAAAGTTTTTAATGTCCTTTTTAAACGTTAAGAAAAGTTCTTTATATCTCACCTTCTGTCCTTCCTCTCCTTTCTCCCCCTTTTCACCTCTAGGGCCTGGCTTCCCCTGGAAGAGAAGACATAAACTAAATGTTAAAACCTATCATTCAACCGAATGACAGAAAATATCACATTTGTATTTAAAGTCTAATTGTGGTGACACACAATTGGTCCGGGGGCCCCAGGAGCTCCGGGAATGTCAGAGGAACAGGTACAGGTGTATGCAGGAGCAGGACAGCTCTCCTCGTCTCTCTGAGACAAACAGCAGCAAAAAAAATATTTGGTTTGTTCATGAAGAAATGATGCACACATGATAACAGCAATATGATTGTAATGGGAGAAATATATAGCGAAATAATACAGATGGGTTATTTTTTGATACAGAGCTTTGAGCAAGCAGTAATGTGAAAGCAACAAAGGTAAATAGTGACAGACTGACCACACCAGGTAGGTCACAGCAGGTATCCTCTGAAGCCCATGTGGTGTTACAGACGATCTCAAAGGACTGAAGCTGAAACTGGAAACAGAGAAGAACATTGGAGCTCATTCAACAACTCATTTAAAAAGGTAATTTACAAACCCTTTTGTTCTTTCAGAATAAATTATGAGATTAAAAATTGTGTCTTAACATTATAAATTTCCTCAGGGGAGAAAAAAAAACTCTTTTTCAGCCATTCATTTAAGAACAAGTTGCAGTTAAGATGGGATTTATTCCTACTGCTGGTCTCCCTAACACCACTGGAGCAATAGACCCTTACAAATGTGCTTTAAAGCAACCTCTAGATCCGTTCCCTCAACCTGTAAAAAAAAAAGTCATAAATGTCCAAGTCACCTGCATCTCCCAGATCCACCAGCTGAAAGTGGAATTTAAATCACTTCAAAATGAGAAAATCAGGCTTCAATGCACATCTTTATTATTATTTTTCATTATGCGCCTGGTTCACCGGCATCTGTGAATCAGACAAAAAAGGCCAAGACACGGCCTGCATGCCTTTAATGGCCTTTTTTTTGGCGTTTACCTTTGCCAAGTGGGGCTAGCTAACACATCCTTTAAATTAAGAAGAGATTGGCATGAACCAATTTAAGAGGAAATATACAGACAATTTTACATTCAAGGAAATACATTTATTCAATTAACACGTTTCAGTAACAAATGTACACTTGCAATTTGAAAATTAATATCCATTAAAGTTATTATCAATACTATTACGTGGATCTTCTCTGCCACACTGAAAGGCTGCTGCCATTTACCTCTGGGCCTGGATCTATCTGGTAAAAGGGGAGGGGGATTTCTCTCTCTCTGTTTCTTGCACACAATTTTCATTTTCTTGAATAAATTTGTTGTGATACCACTGTATCTTACAGCCTTTTTACAGATTATACAGCTTGCTGTTGTTTTGTTTTCTGCCTGTATATTATATATATATATAAACTGGAAACTGGCCTCAATGTTTTTTTCTAAAAGGGACATTTTATTTTATTTTAGTATAGTTTATATTTTATTATTAACAATGCCTTTTATTCTACCTCTTTTTAATCCGTTTTAGTCTTCACCATTATTCTATTTTTATGTATTTTATCAGTTTTGCTTATTTTCCGGTGTTCCTCAGTGGGAACCCTCTGCGATTGGGGTCGTGTCAGTCATGCCAATGGGGGTATCGGTATTCCGTGGTATCAGTATTGGTTGATGGGTTATTATTTTTAATGCTTTTAAAAAACCTGTAAAGCACTTTGTTCTACATTTTATTGTATAAAGAAGGCTTCGTAATAAAGTTTGCTTTGATTTGAAGTTTGAAAACAACACCTGCATTAAAATAAAAGGAAATAAATGAGTACCGGGGCTGATCCACTGTTGGGTCCTCGGGTCTTCACCAGTTTTCCCAGCATCTCAAATCCATCGGTTGGCAGGTTGCCTAGAGGGCGCGCTGGTCTCTCCCCCACGTGCTGGCAGTCCACAGACAGGGATACACTCACCTGACTAACGGACAGGTGAACCTGCCCATTACAAGAGACATTAATAAAACCATTTGACAAATTAGATAGATCAGGTAGAGGGGTAATAAAGTCTCTGTGGTTCTTTGCTCAGACACAGACGAAGCAACCGACACCTTGGAGAGAAACCACTAGGATTATGTTTATCTTACTTCTGTTGTTTTTTTTTAGTTTAATTCTTGTTAAATTTCTGTTTCATGTGTTTTGTTTTAATTTTAGGTTGTCATTTGTACAGGTTGTTTGTCCTGCTTCCTCCTTTATCTTATGGAGTTGATTCCCTGTGTATCTGTTGTATTTACTTCCTGTTCCCCTGGTTCTTAGATGCTGATTATTAGTGATGGTCAGATGTGTGTGTGGGGTGTATTTATATGTAGTGACAATTTAAGTCATGCATGATGTGATAATCGAAGGTCAGCGATTGGTGAGCCACTTTTGTTCTGTTTCTTTTACCCACTCGGGGTATTCTTGTTATTCCTGGGATATTTATGAACATATGACTCACCTGGGTTGAACTGATGAAAAACCCTTGTAATTTTATGGCAATAAACCTTCTTTTAAATCAATTTTGTTTTTTTTGTTTTTTTGTTTTTTTTTTGGGGGGGGGGGGGGTTAAGAGTTAGTTAAATATTCAGTTACAACCTGCTACACTGTGTCTTTGCCTGGGTTTAGTTTCTTCTTCTAATAGTTTTGTTTGTCCCCGTGGTTTTCTATTTAACTCAATCTGTCGTACATTTCCCTGAGTTTGGTTTCTGTTAGTTTTGAGTTTAATTTTTGGAATATCCTGCCTTTGCAGAGCTTTTCTTAATAAAATCCTACTTCTTGTCAGCCTGTGTCTTCCATCCTGGTCCTGCGTTTGGGTCATCTTTGACACTTGGCACTAATGCCAAAAAGTAAATACAATGGCTGAAAACATCAGCACTTCAGCAGAAATGTGTCCATTATTGTAATCATGCTAATTAAAGTTCTTGGAGGACGTATTCTGTAGAGTTTCCGAGTAGAGCCGCAGATTTCCTTGTTATTGTGTGGCGAAAGCAGTATTAAATATTCTGTGACCCTCTCTTTAATGCAACATAATTTGTACTTGACAATCAAATTGGTCAACATGTTATTTTAGCTAAATATTGACAGAGGACAAGTCTTTATTCTCCACTCTCCATCATAACACTCAGCTTGTAAGTGAACTTTTTAAACATGTGCTAAAACTCTTTCCTGAGCTCTATAATTATCATTATTACCAGGATGTATGTTAACAGAATCCACTTAGGAGTCAACTTAAGGATAAAGGTCTTCAACATTCAGAATGAGGTGAATTTAGCAACTTGAAGGGAAGCATAACAGGATTGGCTACATTTAATAGGTAATCATACCCAAAAAAACATTTTCTTGAGGTATTTTGTTGACAGTGTTGGCCATTTTGTACAGTTCATATTTAAATAAAGAATTTGATAAATGTCAGGACTGAAAGTGTGCCATGTCAACTCTTTAACATCCGTTGCCCGTTTTCCACACAGCTTTGCCCAGCATACAAATGCTGTTAGTAGGCGACTTTACATGCAACCTGCCACGGGAAAGCTGAGATTTTTCATGTTTTATTAATGCATAGCATTTTCTGATATGGAAGCCAGAGCAGGTATGATCAGTACTTAGAAAACTTTGATAAAGGCGCCTCTTAATTTGCTGATCAGTATTTGCTGGACAAAAATGTTCTTGTATTTACATGGGTCCCAGCAATCTAGTTAAAAGGTGGCACAAGAATTAGGGTAACACTTTACAATAAGGTGTACAATATTGTGCTTCGTTACTAGAGAACGACTTGGGAAGGAATCAGGAACTATATAATTAACCAGTACTTACTGATGAACACATGGCCCAGACTTATTAAGGAACTAATAGTTAGTTGTGAAGGAAACCAAAGAGGAATGAATCAGTTAACCATCCAATAGTTCCTGATTTTTTTCCCTCTCTGGTTTCTAGATGTTTTGAAATTCCTGCATTATTGCAGGCGCTGAAGTACTTTTGACTGGTTGTATACATACGCAGGATATTCCACTAATTAATTAAACTGTCCTCAAAGACTAGTTCAATGTGTTTTATCTCACCTTGTGAAAACTGCCATAGAACAGCCTGTGGACCTGAGGCTGGTCAAAGGTCAGCTCCTGCACCTCTCCTCGGTAGTCCAGACTGAAGTACTGCAGACGTTTGGTTGAAGCTGTGGAAAAACACACTAATTGATTGTAATGTTTCACCTTATGACTTCCAAAATTAATAAATATAGAATCACCGGCATATTGAAATTGTACTTAGTTGAAATTTCAGAAATATCGCTTTTATTTTACGAAAAGCTGTAATGGAAAAGTTGTGAGCTTTTAGAGAAATAAGAACTTCAAGATAGATTATTTTTTCCTCCCTCAGCAACACAGAGATCAGAGAAAAGATGCATTTGCAAAGCAATCTTCTTGACTATGTTAATAATGAACTCATAATATCTATCAATACAGGACTCAAATCTTTGGCAACCAGGGACTCTCTGTGTTGGATGCATTGTACCCAAACGACTTGCAGTCACATCCTCTACAAGCACGATTACTCCACTTCTTAAACAACCACTTAACAAAATACACTTGACACACATTAATAATTCATCCGTCTTCTTAAAGCTAAATACAAACTTCAGATCATTTTATGCATATTTTCGGGTCTTCTTTCATTTGCACTTACTCTTAGCCACAAAATCAGCAGGAGGAGCTGCCTCGCAACTTGTATTTTCAGCCGTGGTTTCTACGGGGTAGATGATATCTCTCTTGTGCTCGTGGAGGTTTTGGTTGAGTACCAAAACCATCCATTTTTAGCTCACTGGCCTCAGTACTTGGCTGTTTTAGGCTAAGAGCTGCAGTGTTTTAGCAGGAATATCTGGATCTAATTACACAAAATTCCTGGTCACGTTTTTTCCCCGTTTATATTTTACAAAGGTATCTTCTTTTCAAATAATATTGGTCCATAATATTGGTGGTTTCGATCATAGTCGGCTAGTACTGACTCAGCCAACCTGACAGAGGCAGCATGTAACATGTGGCCTCATGACTGTCACAGCAGTAATGGGGGGGGGGGTCCTCCTCTGTGTGAGCAGGAGGCTTGAAGGAACAGGTCTAGGCTGGTCTTGTGCTGTGAATGAACTGGTGCCCAGCTTGAGAGAGTCTCTGTGTGTCATTAAATGTGTGCAATTTTGACTGAAAGCTGACATCTTCTACCTCCATTTATCCATTCACTATGATCTGTTGGACTAATGTTATTAATTCGTAAAAAAAAAAAAATGGAGGGAAAAATGTTCAAAATATAATTTAAAAGAATTTCTAAACGACCCCCAGCAGTACCCCCGCGGACCCTCTAGGGGTCTTGGACCCCTTGTTGAAGACTTTTGCGCTACAGGGACACACTGGCCATCTGGCATACTGGGCATATTCCTGGTAGGCCAATGTTTTGTTTGAACTTTCTTTCCCAACCACCAGCCCATGAAACCAGTTGATCTACAGCCCATTGGTTATGCTATTAACTGACACCAGGCTCAACCAATCAGATGCTTTAAACTCCTTTTGGCTCTGTGCCAGGGGAGGCAGCTACCCGTCAGAATCGAGAGGACACAGAGAGGAAGCGCAGAGGCAGTGTGTGATTAACAAAAAGTGATGCTGGCAAATTTCCAAAAATGATTGACAGTTTCATGGCAGCAGGACCTTCACAGATGGTGTCAGTGAGAACAGCTGGCTAACTGGTTGTGTTCGGTGGTTAACTGGTAGTTCACTTGGTCAAGACAGCAGATCTTAAATTTAGTTTTTTAATGTCTTCCTGAAGTAAATTGTCTAATTGACAGTGAGATGATGACTATTAGCCATCAATCATCAACATTAACAGTGACTCAGGAACTTTTGGATTTTTTTATCAGCCTGTTTGGTCTTGATTGCGGGCGGATTGTCAGATAGTTTGGGTCAAAATATGTTAGATGGATCAGTGTAGGTTTATATGGACAAAAAACTGAAATATAACACTTTTAAAGGTTCTTTTCATTTATTTCCATCTTTGTCCATATGTTTTACTGATGTAGCTGCTTGTCTGAATCCAATAATTCTGGGTATGACTGCATCATTATGTTAAATAAAAGAGAGAAAGAAAATCTCTATTGAATTTTTAGTTGAAACCGGTTTAGATAACATCTCCAGAGGAGAAGAGCAGCAGACACAGAGACACTGTTTCTACAGCTTGTCCAAGAACAGTTTTCATCTGATCTGAGGAAATACTGCTCTAATATTCATCACTGTGCTAGAGTATAGATTTTTATTTCATTAAGAAATAACGTTGTTTGGAAGTATTTAACACGTTTACTCTCACTGATCCCTGCTAACTCACTGCCTTTACGAAGTTGCTATTCATGGTTGATATTCACTTTTATGGAGCGCAAAGATTTGTGGTGTGGATGAACGTATGTGGGCCGGTCTGGGCCAAAATGCCAAGGCCACTTTGTTGTCCCAGTCCGCCCATGAAAGACGGTACTCACGGTCAATCACCACTCCCATCTTTGGTTGGAAGTCATTATCAGTGAGCTGCCAGAGAGCGAACGGCTCTCTCGGTGTATCCTGTAGCAGGCGGAAGAGGATGCTGATGGTGTACTCCGGAGCAAAACCTGCAGGATGGATGAACCTGGGAAGAAAGGCGATAAAACAGATAACTCTCCCTATTTCTTTAAATTCTTTTGTAATGTCAGTTAATTACACTCCATTATGTATTAGAATACAACGGGCCTGAAACTAAAAGCAGTTCTTTCATGTTCATGCTTCTTCTTGACATCACAAAGACACGAGATTTAAGTATGTATTCAAACATAAATAGAAGCAAAAGTAAGAGAGGGAGAGGACGATAAAAGAATGAAAACAGTCTCACTTGGTGCTTTGTGTTAGCTGAACATCTCTGTACAAAGTGTAGGTCGGGAGTGTGTTGAAGACAAAAGGCTCGGCAGCCACGCCCTCCACCGATGAGTGGGCCTTCTTCGTCAGACCAAACGCTTCCATCATGTTAAACCCTGAGCCAGCACACACAAATCATAACACTGTAAAACACCGTCTAGTTCATATTTCAAAATCATAAATGATAGTTTTCTTTTGTTTTTGGTTTACCTTTAACAATGCTGTTTCTGATGGTGACTTCAGGACAGACTGTAACATTAAGGGACAGAGCTGAGACATTATACTCATGGCACACATCGACATTTAGAGATTTGTTTAATTAAAAGTAATTTATGTAAAACAAAACGACTCAAATCTCAAAAAACAGCATCAACACAAATGTATAAAGTGAGTATCACCTTAAGAATGTTAAAAGATGAACAGAGATATATTCTGTTATCTACAACTGAGGGATTGGTTTGAGATAAAGGAGGCTGTAGCAGTCCTGATAGAAACATACAAACAAACTCCCTCAAAGTTTGTCACAAAGTTATATAAAGGTCTCTTGAAAAGCAATAGCCAGAATGATTTTTATATAAAATCCAAATGGGAAATGTGAGCGAGTATAAGAATGTCAGAGGATGAATGGCTCTCTGTGTGTAAAACACTGCAAACCTCTACTAATTCACAAAAATGCCATCTTTTTGGATGGAAGAATTTAACTTGCTTTTTTCTGACACCGCACATTACTGGTGAATATCTGGACACTAGAGGCAGTGTGGCCATGGAGATGCCACTCATACACATATTTTCTGGTTGTTTGTGAAGATTCAACCTTTCTGGGATGAAGAGAATGAGACTCTAAAGAAAACCCTGAGACCCGAAAATCTTGTATTTGGGTGCCATTCCTGAGAAAGTATTGGAACAAGGGGATGTTTATTCATCCAAGGTCTTGATTAGTGTGTGTAAGACGGTCATCAGGAGGAGTTGGATTAAAACTGATCGCCTGAAACTTCGACATTGGTTGGACATTATGAATGAAATTTTTACCATGGATAGACCAGCTTTCCATTTGAAGCTGAAAACCTTCCATCAAAAATGGAGGAAATGGACAACATTTAAGGAGCTTGATGCTGCATAGTTTAATTATGTGAATATCATTGTTTACTACTTGCAAAATAAGGAGTAAGATCTTCCCCTTTTGTTTCCTTAAGATTAAGATAAATATTTAAAAAAAAAAAAATTATAAGATAATTGGCACAAGTAAATTAGTAGCTGGGATAAAAACTATCGTTACTTGGAAACTATTTACTACATTTCCCAGGAAAACATATTTGAATATCAAAATTATATATGAGACACAAAGTTGACCAAAGGGCTTTACAAATAGATGTAAAAGGACAAGGTCCAACAAAATAAAACATACAAGCAAACAAGTTCAATTAAATGATTAAAACTGGTTAAAACAAAGAGACACCACAATGAAAACATAAAAACCCATTGGCACTGAAACTGAACACTAATTAAAAGCTAATGTGTAAAGAGTGAGAAAGTGAGTTTTTAGGCTGGATTTTAAAGACTGTAGTGACTCTGGAACAACCTGGCACACTTTATACACTTTGCAGAGTCTGGGGGCTGCCATCACACTGTTCCCATCCCCTTTATGCTTTAAACGTGACCTTGGTTGAACTGAGACCATCTGCCAGGATGGTTTCAGTGATCTTTTGGGTTTATGAAAAATGGAGCTAAAATGGAGCCGATTGGATAAATAACTGGGCCTTGTATTTATTTTGGTTTCATATTATCATAAATTAATTAAGGCGTGAAAGGGTAAAGGCAAAAAAATACAAAATAAAACTAGAGAGACCAGAGAAAGCCAATATAGGGTAAGATTTCTCCTCAGTTTGAAGTATTATTTACAACAGGTCAAAGATATGATTGATACAAAAAGTCACCTTCGTTGGAGATAGGGTACATCCGGGGGTGGATGGGGATTCTGGCTGGAGCTGTGGCTGCAAAGACAAACAAAATCAATTAAATCAATAATGGTTCAGTAACCAGTACAAAAGTGTTGAAGGTAAATACATTTTTGAGAGAGACTTTTCTACAAATAAATTACAATAAAACTGAGATTATTCTGTTTGGTAACAAAGAGAAGAGGGTCAGCATCGGTAAACACCTAGAGACTCGGTCTCTTAAAACCACCGACCAGGTTCGTAACGTTGTAGTGTTGATAGACTCTGACCTGACTTTCAACATCAAAGCTGTCACTAAGAAGCTTTTTACCAACTCAGCAACATCAACATAATAAAAAGTTTGGTCTCCCAGAAAGACCAGGAGAAACTCCTCCATGCATTCATCTCCAGCAAACTGGATTACTGTAATGGTTTTCAAACTGGACTTCCTAAAAAGAGCATTAAACATCTGCAGCTCATCCAGATGCCGCTGCTAGAGTTTGAACCAGGACTAAGAGATCTGAACACATCACACCAGTTTTAAAGTCTTTACACTGGCTTCCAGTCAGTCAGAGGATAGATTTTAAAACATTCTGATCGTTTATAAATCCCAGAATGGTTTAGGCCCAGAGTACATCTGTGATATGTTCAGAGAATATAAACCTAGTAGAGTTGTTAGATCCAAAGACTCAGGTCAGCTAGTCCAGACCGGAGTCCAGACTAAACAAAATTACAACGACTACATTTATACTGCTTTGACATTTTAAAACTAATCACTTGAATGGTTTTGTATAAACCATTTTTAAATTAAAAAAAATAAAAAAATAAACCCTGCTACAACAATATTTTCCCTCTAAGAGGGATAAATAAAGTATATTTCATTCATTTCATTCATAATCCTGTTGTAGTTTATTTCTAATTCATTTATTGTTGAAGATCTTCCTTGTTTTTAGATTTGGGGGATTTTTACATAAATCTATTTAATCCAAGAAATTTTCTTTAAAAGTTTATTATTAGCTATTATTGTATATTAACTTGTATATCTGATTTTTTTTTTTCCTTGTAAGCTATGCATTTCAGTAGAAAAGGGAACTGCCCCTTACTGAGCTCTGAAGTATAAATCAAGGTATATTATCTGTAGTCATCTTCAGAAACAATTACTGCCTGAACATTTTGATCACATTTTGTGGAACCAGTGGAGATTAAGTAAATAATTCCTCATATCAAATATGAATTATTCATTTTAAGAATAGATGTAAAAAGAAAAGTAGGTGTTAGCCTTCTAAAATGCATAACATGTGATGAGAGTTACTGAAGCTGCCATCAGACCTGTTGGATGCAGGATGGAGACGGCTGCACCCTCTGCTGAGCCGAGCAGCGAGTACACGCTGATGCGATACAGAGTCTCAGGTTCCAGGTCCGTGAAGCAATGACTGCTGCTGGACTCTTCAACAACTTCTTCCTTCATTTTCTTGTCTGTATACGCAAACAGGAACCACACACATCCACACCAACAGGTTACAAACTGCAGTCAATGTGGTTTCAGCTCAAATGCACACAAATGTCAACTTCTACAGATCACCTTTGACGGACAGGATCACAATACGATAACCATCAACAGCAGAAACCGATCTCCATGACACACATATACTTGTGTGGTCTGATCTGACCACACTTACGCTGCTCACCCGCAAACTGGCTGCAGAGACACACAAGTAAACAGAAAGTTAAACAATCCACAACATACAATGTGCTTTCAATCCAGACTCTTCCCATTAATGGTGGTGTCAGAGAAGATGCGGTGGGGTTGAGACGTTCTTTATATCTGAACAAAATGAAAACTAAAAGGTCTTCAAATCACATGAACTAGTATTTTATTCACAACAGAACAGAAGTTTTACAATTTTATGCACAAAATGAGCTCATGTCAAATGTGATGCAGCTACAGGTCTCAGAATGGTTGGCACAGGGCGGTAAATGGCTGAAAAAGCAAGAAAGGGTGGGTGAACATTTAGTAAGTAATTATGTTAACTGATACAAGGTCAGTCCCAGAGAGGCAAATTGCAAAGGCTTTGCAACTCTCAGCATTTACACTGCATAACATCGTCAAAAGATTCTGAGAAACGGAAGACATCTCTATGATTACTGAAAAGTATATAAAGGTTTTAGAGGAACATCTGCTTCCCTAAAGACGACATCTATTTGAAGGAAGGCCTTGTGTGTTTCAGCAGGACAACGCAAGACCACATACTGCAGCCATTACAACAGCATGGCTTCACAGGAGAAGTGTCCGGGTGCTGAACTGGCCGGCCTTCAGTCCAGAGAGAACACTTGGTGCATCATTACATGACAAAATGTCAAAGACGACCACAAACTCTTCAGCAGCTGGAAACCTATATCAGGAAAGAATGGGACCAAATTCTAACACTGAACCTCCAGGAAGTCATAACGTCGGTGTCCAGACGTCTTTAAACTGTTCTGAAAAAAAGGGGAGATGCTACACCATGGTAACCATAGTAACCACGCCATATGCCAACTATTCTGAGACCTGTAGCAGCATCATATTTGACACAAGCTCATTTTGTACATAAAATTGTCAAATTTCTCAGATTAGACATCTGCTATGTTACATGAGTTCTATTAATAAAATATTGGCTCGTGTGATTTGAAGGTTTTTTTAGTTTCTAAATTGTTCCGATTTAAAGAACGTCCCATCTTTTCTGGAATTAGGGTTGTAGTTATATATAAAGGTTTAGGATAGTATCGGCTCTGTTGTATTATTTACAATATACTGTCTGCTGTCCTATGTGGTATCATGTAATAAGAAATCATCATAACAGACAAGATATAAAAGATAGAGAGGTGTCTTGTGGTGGCTTCTAAACAACTTTTGACTCCTATTTATTAATGTCCATTTCTCTAAATGAACTACTGGATCATTAATGTTTTCCCAGCATTAGTTCTACAACAGAGGTTGATCATTATTTAAGTTCAACCCAACTCCACCTTCTAATTCCACTCTCCTGCAGAAGCCTCAATATAAATCAATATGAATTCCTAAAAGGATAAAGTTGCATCATAGCTTTGTTTTTCAAAATAAACCAACCGTGTCTGTTAAATTTCACTCACCAGTTTTGCCTTGAGCTGACGCACTGCCCCCCTCTCTGTTGCGATACTCTGCAGTGACCAAGATGCTGTAACGTGTATCTGGCTGTAATGACTCCAACACCACCTGCTTATCACCACCTGGGACCAAAACCTGTAGACAACAAACCAGTCTTTCAAGGCTGAAGAGAAAGCCAGACACCTGCCAACATTAGGATTTGTCTGGTAAAAAAATATGTTATTAATTGAAAGAAATTTAACAAGTTTATTGATATTGCATAAAAATGCTTAACAATAAAATACATTAAGATGAATAAAAAAGTGTTCAAATGTAATGGTTACAGTCCACTCACAGTGTTGTCCTGAGTCTCAGCTCCAGTTAGTGCCATGAAGGACACTCGATACTGGAGGACATGAGCGTTAGGAGGCACCCAGCTTACCACCAAACTGACCACAGTCTCCTCTGAAACGGTTACGCTGGATGGGCCTCCACCCGACACTGCAACACCACAGCACAAACAGAACTTTCACTACAAGTAATGTCTACATCAGCTATGTCCCATAAAAGAGGATCATTCTGCATAAAAGTATAATCCATGAACAAACACAATAAGTAAACTTAATAATAATAAAGTGCTAATGTTGTGCAGGAAAAAAGATGGAGGAAGTTTATGGTGTATTATATAATATAGGCTGTTTGTTAAATTGGACTTTTTTAACCTTGCTAACTTTTTTAGATGTTTTTTTTTAATCTAATAGATTCAAATAACATCTAAAACAAGCATGTTAATACCATGTGTGAAAACTAGCACTTGGAAATGCATAATTTCCAAATCCCAGAGCCAGAGTTTCAAATGCTACTAACCTAGAACTGATGTGACCTTGCAAGGTGGAAATATTGTTTCTGAGCTGGCGGTCATATTATCAGTATTTTTTTACTTTACAATTACACAGGTTCACCAGAGTTAGTTAAAAGCTAACTTGCATCTGTAGACCCCGGGCAGGTAGACAAACAACAGTAAATACAAAACGAAGACAAGACATTACAAAGAAGATCAATTAAAACAGGATACAAATACAACAGGACAGTGTAAAATAGAGTTATATGGATAAAATAGTAACAACATAGCCTAGATAACACAGTTTAAAAATATAATCTTTACAAAACATTAATATAGACTGTATTAAAAGGCCCTACTATAATTCTAGCAACACTAATTAAATTTCAGCTCAAGTGCGGAGGCTCTGACAAACAGCGTGACTGCTTCACCCAGCTCCTGCAGGCCACGTCATAGCATTTTCCTGCCACTTGGGAGCAGCATTGTGGAAGAACAATATGAGGAACAATCAGAGCTGTGGCCTGCTTTCAGCCTACCATTGAAAATAGAATATGGAGTGGAAGGAACAGAGTGAAAGGAATCGTGATGTCTTGAGTATCTGAGCTTTCCATCTGTGTTTCTTTGCTATTTTTTATTCTAGTCCTCTATCACATGTGTGTTTCACTCTGCTGTCTGCACTCTGTTGTAGTGTTTCCAGCCAAATGCATGAAATTACAACAGCTTAGAGTATCTAATTTAGAGTTTCACATTTTATTACAATCCCATGGATATTAAGCACGAGGACTGAGCTTCTCTAGTTGACATGTTCAGACTTGGACTGCTCTTGGAAAACTGCTTTCTGACCTTGGCAACTGTTCTGTAGCTCAGCTTCAGGGTGTTACCAACCTTCTTATAAACTAGGCCATCTTTGTGGAAAGCCACTATTCTATTTCTCAGATCCGCAGAGATCTTTGCCACGAGGTGTCATGTGAAACATCCAGTGGTCATTATGAGAGAATTGTACCCAACGCACCAGATTTAACAGCTCGAATCCATGATAAACATGTTTGTATGGTCTGGTCAAGCATGATCAATAAAACAGGTACCGGTGGATATTTGAACAACATGTACAGCTATCACTGGGGATGCACTCGCTTGTGTTGCCAGCTATTTATACAAAAACAGCTGAGTTGAGTAATTTTCAGAGAAGAGTAAATCTACACTGCTATACAAGTTGTAAACTGACTAAGTTATGTCCAAGTTTAATTTTCCAAATCAAATCAAATTTTATTTATAAAGTGCTTTTCATGCCAAGGCAACACAAAGTGCCTGTACATACTGAAAACTATTTATGCATAAAAGAGTATCAAAAAGTCCTCCACACACCAAATATAACAGCAATTTATAATAAACAACAAAAAGAAACATAACATTAATCCTGAAATGCACGGGGAGCCAATGCTGTGATTTTTATACTGGTGCAATGTGTTCCCACCCTCTGATTTATATCAGTGCATGGAAATAAAAACGTGACTCACAGGTGCTATAACGGATGGCCACAGCTTCACTCTGAGCTCCATCTCCATAAAGTGCAGACAGAGAGATTTGGTATTCGTTATCATTCTCCACCCCCTCCAGAATCGCCCCTTCACTATCACCGTTCACCCTCAGCTGAAACAGACAAACAGCAACATTATAAACTCTGTACAAATCTGTAATAAGAAAAGAAAATGTCATATTACCCTCCCCCACCTGTCTCAGGTCTCCCCCACTTAAAGAAATCCACTTTATGAGGTAAGAAACGACATCATCAGCTGCAGCCTCCCATCGCACCGTGATATCACTGCCCGAGAAGTTCGTTACTCTCAGGTCTGATGGGGAAGGCACCTTCACTAGGAGAAAGTGAGATGTGTTAATGTTGATGGCATCAACTTCTGGTGCATCAGAGGCCGTCTAAGGTGTATTTCTGTATGACTTACGTGTGGTGACGTTACTGGTGAGCGCTGTAGACAGACCTTGCGGGTAGTGGGACTGGACTGATACCAGGTATCTGGATAGAGATGAGAGGTTCTGAACTAGCACCGAGTTCAGCCCTGTTACCTCCACCTGGACAGATTATATGAAGGGTAAAACGTTGAGACTTTAGAGCCTATAGATCAACTGGATCCAATTGCTTATTTTGGTCCCGATTCGGAAAAGAAAAAAAACTTTAAATGTGCAGAGTTAATCAATTCACATTTCACTTCTTCTTCTTAGGTTTTTATAAACTAAAAAAGAAGCAATACTCTTTAATAATTATAAAAGTGGGCCTGTGTGTTGTCTTTTGGCTTCCTGTGAATTTTGTGTTCTTATTTCTTTCTTTTATTGTTAATCCCGTTTTTTGGAATTTGA
Source organism: Atherinosoma microstoma (assembly GCA_037177055.1). Classification (NCBI taxonomy): domain Eukaryota; kingdom Metazoa; phylum Chordata; class Actinopteri; order Atheriniformes; family Atherinidae; genus Atherinosoma; species Atherinosoma microstoma. The sequence goes on along the minus strand of JBBBVU010000014.1, from coordinate 25,844,867 downwards.
TGTAGCGTATTTTAGATTTTTTACCACTTGATTTTGAAATTGGATTTCTTCCTGCTCCTCAATTAGCCTTTTTTTTTTTTTAATAAGACAATTTGATTTTGTTAGATTGGTCTTAGTTTATGCTTTGCTGCACATCTGTCTTGGATTTGTCATGAGTTCCCTCTGTATTTATTCCCTTTAGTTTCTTTTGTTTATGTCCTGGAACGATGCTGTTATCCCGTCTGCTTCTGGTTGGTTTGTTGCTCTCTTTCTAGGGATTTCTGTTTGAGATTAATCCCAAGCTTCATGCTTATTTTGCATCTTGCGTTTATGAATTTCCTGTTTTGTATTGACTTTGACTTTATTTTTGAAAAATAAAAATATTTTTTACTTATTTAATCTTGCTCCTTCTTAGTGGTGCCTGTGTTAGTGTCCTACTACAAAATCTTTCAATTTGACCTTCCGTAGTTTCCTCGTCTGTCGAGTCCTGATTTTAAGTTTTAAATCACAAAAGTCCCTCTATGACAAGAGTGAACAACATCATGAAACAGTATCTATTAATGTATCATCTTTGTATCAATGACTCAACATTTTTCTTACCATGCAACCAACTTCATGGATGGGTACTATCAAATATGATTCGAAAGGAAAAATTTAAACAAAAAAAGTTCCTTCTGATCAGCAGTTTGATAATGAGAGCGAAGACGTAACACATTTAACCTTCAGTAGATTAGAAGTGGTGCACTTAGCCCTTCTATTGTTTGCTACTCCAACAGACGTGGCCAAGCAAGATAAGAGAAGAAAATAACAATTTTCTGCTAATTGATAACTGACAGCATGCTACTCATCTGAGTATTAAATGCATGCTGTAGTGTGTATTATTAAGAAAGAACCTGTAACCACCTTTCACCCTCTAGTGGCACTTACTATGACTGGACATATTAAGTGCTGCTCATCAAAATTACGAGCAGTACCTCTTTGATGCAAGGATACCTCGCTTTCTCCACAGCCTCTTTTCTTCTCTCCCATCCAGCTCATAAAAAGACTGCAATTATATGCAAATTATGATCTAACTAGAACCGTCATTCTTTTATTCTATGCATAGACCATAAAAAAGGCACAATTAGTCATTTTACATGCATATAAACAGATGCATATTCATCAGCCTGCAGATGAGAAAGTTGTCCTCTCATGTTTCATCTTCAGTTCTATTAACAGAAAAACTCCTTATCCATCTCCACGTTCCTTTTTTCCTTTCTCAAGAAAAAGCCTCTTGGGTTGATGCGTTACATCTGAGCTACCACTCAAAGACAACAATGACCTGCTCTGGCTCTCAGTGTCACAGCGTTCACAAACAAAACGCACATCTGACAGGCAAGATGACACACAAAACAAACAAAAATAAAACCTGCCCGTCTTTGAGGGAAAATGTCAAAACCAGGCCTGATGAGGCCGCTGCTGCCATGACTGACTGGCTGATTTCACAGAATACTGAACCACAAAAGACTGTATGTTTCTGGGGTTGTAGTTAAAGTTAAGTTTGTTTTTTGGAGAGTTACCAGCTTGATGTCACTGCCGTGGTTGGTGCTGTAGGTAATTCTGTGGCCCGGGACATCGACAGCGCCGGGCACCCAGCTCACTCTCAACACACTGTGGGTGACCATCGGGAACTGAATGCTCACTGGTGCTGGGAGAGGGACTGAAGGGAAGGAAAATGAGAAGGTGCTGTGCAGCAATATATTACAGTACCAGAGCTGCTAATATTGAAGGAAGAAGATAGAACAGTCAGTGAATGTGTCGTTTGAATTAAAGAAGGACGGGGAAAAAGAAAAGGGCTAAAACAAGTGATGACATAAAGGAATAAGGTGAAAGTATAAAAGGATGTTTTGGGAAATCCTTACAAGTGGTAGCGACAGAAGTGACAGGATCACTGGGATCTTCATCGTAAAGTGCATAAAGTGTGATGGAGTAGTCGGTTGCTGGCAGTAAACCTGCCAGCTCCACCACAGTCTGATCTGCACTGAATTTCTCCTGCACAGACACAGATGCAAAACACAAATGTGGAGATGGAAGTTTGTTGATCCATCTCATATTATTAAAGTACAAAACACTGATTTGTGTGTTAAAATGACACAGTTTTATATAGATATTTGCAAATGAGACATTACTTGGACCAAAATTTGAAGAAGACTTCTGGAGATGAAGGGTAAGGATTTATACAGGTCTTTCTAACCTTAACTAAATCAGAAAAGTGCAAGAAAGTCATCTGTGGACTATATAGCCTGATGGTATTCAGTTATCTACACATGAGGGAACAGACTACTTTAGGACTAAGCTGGAAAAAGAAGGGAAAATACATTTTTTCTGAGTTGACAGAAAATGTGTGTTATTATGTTAAGTTCAAGATGTTAATAATATGTCATATGTCATAATTGTGCACATAATTTTACAGCTTCATGTCTCACCTCCCTCGCATCATCAGGCTCTCCGTGGCTGAGGGCAGAGTACAGGATCATGTACTGAGTAGCACCAGGAGCTGTGCTCCAGCTCACTCGCAGCGTGTTGTAAGAGGAAGGAATCACCTCCAAGTTGGCCGGCATAGCCAGTGGCACTGAGAGGGGAAAAAAAACACGAAAAAAGAGAGAAGAAAAATAATTCATTTATATTTTGCTTCCAAGCTGACAGACCTTCGTTAATCTTTGAAAGTGGTCTTGAAAAGTTCTAAGTTGACTGCTTTTTCCTCCGGCTCTTGTCTATATACAAAACCATTTTCAGAGGAATTTGTATTCCGTTTGTTATACCACTTAACACTGACCAACATGTGTGAATCAGTCAAGAATTCAAATTCAAATTCACAACACTAACAAGGGATTTGTCTATCTGTGTAATTTCTTGATCCACTTTGTTTCTAGCCCCTAGCAACGAAGACACTTCTTTGATCCCATTTCTTTAGATGCATTCATTGATTTTCTATACCACTTATTCCACTTTAGGGTTGCGGCGAAGCTGGAGCCTACCCCAGCAATTAGAAGCCCAGAGGCAGGGTCCACTGCACCAGTCCATTGCAGGGCCAACACACAGAGACAAACAACCAAACCGTTCACACTCGCTCCTAAAATCCTGCCTTTGTTCCACCTTGCGCTACGTCCCCTGCCATAACCTCAACCTCTGTCCATCTTAAACAATTCACAGCTCCCTTTATCTCTAAATGTGTTCATGTCACCATCTTCATCCTTCCATTGTTGTATTTATATCTTATTGTCAAGCTTACATGTAGTGACAGTTCCTCTGAGTGCAAGGCCAACGTTGTCTGCATACACGGGGAAGATGGACACATGGTACAGAGTCTGAGACGACAGGCCAGCCAGCAGCACAGTGGACTCAGAGCCGGGCAGCACCACCTGCAGACAAAGCATGTCTAAAATCCAGGCCCGGACGTGCACTCCACCACATTCCCACTTATATGAGAACACTTTACCCATAAAACATACTTTTATCAATCATAAACATTTGTAATAGTGATGACAGAAATATGAATTTCTGTTCAGAAAACTGTTGTACAAAAATCTAAATATTATGGTCTGCTCAAATATATCCAAAATGTTAGAGATATGTTTATTGAGAATATTTGTCAAAATGATTTAAAATAGATTTTAATTATTTGTTATTTACAACAACAGCAACATTAAAAATCAATGATATACTATCCCTCACTATGTATTTCTTATGATTTTATCTTTCTTTAATACAAATTCTCAGGAATTTTAAAACAAATACATCAAAACTTACTGAAATTAAACTACATTACATAAATTAGGTAAATATTAGAAATAATCTTGTTTTAATTTTTCATTTTGTTTCTTCAAACTGTGCTCAGGTCTCAAACCTAGTGTGGTTTAAAAAATAAAAAAAAGGTACAAGGACAAACATCTAAAAGTTCCTCACACACACACATTAGCTAACATGATCTATCTGCAGGTGACTGGACTATATCTGACCTCCTGGGGAGTCTGACTCTCAGCACTGTGGTACACCACTCTGTACTGCTCGACTGGCTTTGCAGGATTGGTCCAGTGCAGCTTCACCTCCCTGGATCCAAGTTCAGAAAACCGGAGATCGGTAGGACTTGGGTAAGAGAGGGCTGGGTCTGCTGTGGGTCCAGGCTCCATTCCTGGAAATATATTAAGAGTAATACTTCATAAACCAAATGCTTTGATTTCATCAGTTTTCACATAAAAACAGGGTGACTGACAGATAGACAGACAGACAGATACCCTCTATTTTCCACCTTCTTTCAGTTCTAACGTGTTGCACATCAGGACATAATAAGAAAGATAATCCGGTTCTTACCAGAGGCCTACTGCACAAAGGCAGGATTCATATGTCAAGATAAATGACGAAACTGGATTCATTGAATCCAAAACAAGAGCTTCCAGGGTTAACTGGTTGCACAAAGACCGAGCCAGGATGAGCAGTCACGGACTCATCAAGCCAGGTGAAACTAATCCTGGATCAGTGCGAGCTTGTGGCCTTCTTAAATAGACCCTTGTGATCTATGAGAGTCACTGATCTACCATGATAACGAGAGCGGTGTACTTCTCTGTCAGAGCAGGAAATCCTCCTTGGAGTGCATAAAGAAGTCAAGGACCAAATAAAAAAGGGAAACACAGGTTTGAATCCTTCTCCCCTAGTCATCTGTCGTTGTGTCCTTGGGCAAGAAACTTTACCTTCCTTGCCTCCAGCGTCTGCATCGCTGGTGTATAAATGTTCGGTGGTGGTCAGGGAGGTCGCTGCCGTGCATTGGAGTGCACATTTCTGTCAGTCTGTCCCAGGGCAGCTGTGGCTACACATGTAGCTTACCACCACCAGGTATGAATGAGGAGTGAATGAATAATGGATCCAATGTAAGCACTTAATGTAAGTCACATAAGCAATAAAAGCACAATATTAATCTCATCCATTATCATTACAAATAAACGCTTTTCTACTCAGCTGAACCCGTCGCAATTACAATCCGCATAGTTAACATCTCTAAAAACGTAGTTGTACTCTGATTATGATCCGTTGAAATAGCAGGTCAAACTGACGGGAGTGATGGGAGTGAAACTAGAAGCATTCAGAGAGCGTAGACCTCCACCGAGCAATAGGGTGACTCACCTGAGAAAAAACCCAAAAGGCCCACCAGCACATCCAGTACCCCCTGTAATGTTGAACCTTCTGGTTCACCAGATCCAGAAATGATCCCGGTCAAACAATGTGGGATTATAACATCTACCTGTAACTAGAAGATGGCCTGTTGCGATGTTTTGTAACGTTTTGGACGTGGCTGCACTGAACCCCTTGGTCCTCTACCGGAGCTGCATCGTTGCCAGAATGACCCGCCGTACGCTCATTATTGATCTCTCCACGTGCGATACAATAAATCAGTATCTATTTTCTTTAACACATGAGTGTGTGAGTTACGTTTTGTGATGCCACGGTCCTCTATCCTTCCGCACAGAATGTGGACCAGCCGCGCCACCAGCTTGCTGAGTAGAGGAAAGTCATTAACATTGTAAACGTTCAGATCCACTGGCTCCGACGCCACCTGTCTCAACTCAGCTTCGTCCGCGTTCTTCACACCTGAACAACATAAAGTTTTAAAGTAGATCAACCTCTTTAACATATGAGATATTTGTAGATGTTCTCTTTCCAGCCTTTCAGCCTCACCTACAGCGATGATTTCCACCCCTGCATTCTTCAGCCGGTTTGCCGCTGCTATGGCATCATCCTGAGACTTCCCATCAGTCAACAACACCAAGAAAAACGGGGTGTCTGATCTTGCGCCTGCTTCAGACCTCATGTTCTCCTCCATGACGTGAATCAGTGCCTGTCCTAGGGGGTGACTTGCTGTTTACACACTGACAGAAAATGATGCGTCTACAGTACTGAAGGTTCGATACATGTTGCATTTGTACCTGTAAATGTGTTTCCTCCTTTATATCTGAAATTCCTCACTGCCTCCAGCAGCTGCTCTTTAGTAGTGTAGTTGTTGAGCTGCCACTCTGTTCGAGGGTCTCCACTGTACTGGGTCAAACCTGGGGGGGGGGGATTAGTGACAAACCATTTGGAAATAAGAAAAATGCATCTGACCTTGGTGAACTGAAATTTTCTTGCTTTTGTTTGTTTTGTACTTCAGATCTATTTTAAAGCAAGACTGTGTTAAATGTGAACTCATCATGGGGCACACAAGTAACTGGATGTTTTTGTTGAACATAAACAAAACTGAAGTGATTGTCTTTGGAGCCAAAGCGAAAAAATTAAAAGGTCACCACAGAGCTTCACTCTATACACCTAAAAACCACCAACCAGACCAGAAATCTGGGTGTCGTGATGGACTCAGACCGAAATTTTGAAAAAAACATTCAGAGAATCCCAAAGTCCGCCTACTATCACCATAATATAATTTCAAGGTGAAAAGATCAGGGGTCTCATTTATAACCACTGTAAGCACAAAACGGGGCCTGAAAGTGGCGTACACCTCTTTCCACGTAAAAGTCAGGATTTATAAAAACAAAGGTGACGGGGAAACTGTGCGCATCTGCACGGAAACTATGACTCATGCATAAGGACATTTTGGAGATGAGGAAAATCAATGATGCAGGTGGTGAGGTGGGAAACTGCAGCCGGACTTTATACTCCTCACACATTTAATTTCACTTCACGCCAAACATCAATTATAGATCCAGGTTATCATAAACATCCCCCCACCCCCACCCCCATTGACTCTAATATATACTGTGAAGTTTGCAACTGTGTGTGAGGACAATGCAAGTTTTGGACTAAGACTTTGAATTGGCGGATGTCTAATATAATAAAAATAAATACTAAAATAAAAGACAGAAGGAATGTGAAACTGATTGTGTGGTGCTGTGTTTCTATGAGTGCAACTCATAGAAGTGAAGAGAGATGGTTTCCCCACCATTCTCCCTCAACACTCTGGTTCTCACCGATTTGGATGTGATTTGGCCCAATGTGGAAAGGTGTCACCAGCCCCTCCAAGAAGTCTCTGACTCGCCTGAAATTGGTGCGGCCAATACTCCAGGAGCCATCCACCAACAGTATGATTTCTGCTGCTGCATCAGTGTTGCACTCATATGGTTTTCTTGGATACATCCCTAAACACAAGGATACAAGAGGAGGATAATCTTAAAATGAAGCCGTTATTCATATTGCACTGCATTTTACTTTTTACATTACACTTAAATGTACATTCAGGAAACAGAAGACTGTGGCAGGACGGCAGAATGTAGGTGTGTACAGTAAATAGTATCTGAACATGTGTTGACATGGTGCATTCATGAGTTTCCATGTATGTGAAGGTATGTGTGCTTCCTTAGATTATGAAGAAAATGCATGTGCCCTGCAGCTGCACAGGATGGCCTGTCATTATCCCCGTACCTGTCCCTCCCTCGTGTAAATACTGTCATCACACCCAAACTAACACTTACTGCTCCAAAACCTCGTGTTTCCATAGATCCCTAAAGGAGCTGAAAATGCCTTTTAAAGTTAACATAACTTCCTGCTAAAACAGACTTTTCTTTTTGTCTGCCAGCACGTTTTGGTTCATTTAAATTATAAATAAAACACAAAACAGTAGCAGAACTCTAAGATGTTTTTCTAAAAGTGGAGATCAGAGGTTACCTGTGACTGGCTGTGTATGGAAGGGCGTTTTCCGGGTTTTATCCTCAGTCAATCTACCTTGCTTCGTCCCCTGCTCCTCCTTGTTCTCCACGGTAGAACGATGTCTGTCTTTTTCTTTCTTTCTCTTCTTCTTCTCTTTGGTAGTTTTCTCTGAGGCCTCATCAGGGATTTCAGAGGGGCTTTCCGTGGTTGGGGGCTCTGGGGGCCAACACATGGGTGGGGTTACAGCAAGATAAGCAAAGATCATTTGAAGCTGTATGTGAGAGAAAAGTATCAAAGGGAAAGTGAGAGAGAACTTTATTTCCCTATCAACAAATAGACATTATTTATGATAAGCAGAAGATGCAGTTTGTTCATGCTTGACATCAACAGCTTCGGAAAAAGAAAACCCTTCACTCCCTCTGCCTTACCCACCATCCATCATGTCCATGCTTTTGGCTCCTACTTGCTGGGCTCTTGGTATTTTTCAGTCAAGGCTTTTGCATTGATGTTAGAATAACAACATTGCTCGAGGCAACAGAGTGCTAGTGAAGACAAACTCTGCTTGCTAGGCTTTTAAATCTTTGGGGGGTTTTTTATCCAGAGAAGGTGGCATAAGCCGCTCCGATAAGAATGTTTCTATATAAATCTGTACTTTCTCCAAGTAATCTCTACATCCCTCGGCTCAGCATCCAGGAGCTGGATGTGATGCCTAGTGTTATGAGCACTAAAGTTTATTTTTAATCAGCAGAGAGTTCATGATTATATATCCACTAGTATCCACTAGTGTGTCTTTATCACCAGATAACTGCAGCCCGATAGACTTACTGTGTCAGTGTTTGGAACAAATAAACATCTGGATGAGAGAGAATTTTCTACAACTTAATGGAGATAAAACTGAGATTATTCTGTTTGGTAACAAAGAGAAGAGGGTCAGCATCGGTAAACACCTGGAGACTAGGTCTCTTAAAACCACCGACCAGGTTCGTAACCTTGGAGTGTTTCTGTTTGGTAGCAAAAAGAAGAGGGTCAGCATTGGTAAACAACCAAGTTTGTAACTTTGGAGTGTTGATAGATCTGACTTTCATCAACCACATCAAAGCTGTCACTAAGAAGCTTTTTACAAACTCAGCAACATCAGCAGAATAAAAAGTTTAGTCTCCCAGAAAGACCAGGAGAAACTCCTCCATGCATTTATCTCCAGCAAACTGGATTACTTTAATAGTCTTCAAACTGGACTTCCTAAAAAGAGCATTCAACATCTGCAGCTCATCCAGATGCTGCTGCTAGAGTTTGAACCAGGACTAAGAGATCTGAACACATCACACCAGTTTTAAAGTCTTTACACTGGCTTCCAGTCAGTCAGAGGATAG
>JBBBVU010000014.1:25821760-25831848 GCA_037177055.1 Atherinosoma microstoma | reverse complement strand
TTTTTATCTGTAATGATTTTAATGTTTTATGTAAAGCACTTTGAATTGTCTTGAACCTGAAAATGTGCTATACAAATGAACTTGCCTTGCCTTGCCTAGTATACATGCCTTTCAATTTTTTCATTAGTTTATATTTATATTTTATATTCAACCTTCTTAATTTCTCTCTGGCTAGTCTCCTCCTCCCAAAGTTGACATAAATAAGAAGTTCTTTTTCTTGTTGATTACTGATTTAAGCTCTTTAGTGACCTAGAGTTTGTTATTTGGGTATATGACCATCTTTTTTTACAGGAATTATGGCATTCACACAGAATGAGATGAATGAGGATACAGTCTCTGAAAGTTCATTTATGTTCTCACATGCATCAAAGAAACACTGCCAGTCTGTACATCAAAGCAAGCCTGTAGAGAAGTTATGCTGTCCAGCTTTTCACAGTCTCCACCTCCCGCTGCAAGGAGCTCCACTGACTGTACCATAACAAAGATCAAGAATAGAATTCTTGTGTGTGGTTGGACAGGTCACATACGCCTCATGAGACAACAGAGTCTTATCTAATTTACACTGGTTAAAATCTCCAAGAATAAACTTGGGTGCCTCAGAGCAAATTACATCAACTTTGTGTGAGACGTCAGCAATCAGCAGGGCAGCTGTTGTGACATCTGCATCTGAATGTCCACTGAAGTGAAGAAAAGTTGCTGAAATTTGTGAGGCAGATAAAAGGGACGAAGGGAAATTGCAAACAGTTCCCTATCAGGGGCGCAAATCTTCTCTCTAATTACTACGTCATTACAGTACCTTTGGTTGATATAGAACCATACACCGCCACCTCGGCTCTTTCCAGTGATCTCCTGTGATCGGTGTCACACGGAAAATTATGAGCACCGTATTCTGTGACTCCAGGAGGTGCTGCAGCATTTTACCAGTTTGTTGCAGCGTCCGATCAGCATGTTTAAGTGTTAAAGAAGAGTATCCTACAAATACTTTCCCCCATACGCAAATAACATAAGGTTCTAGATGCTGGGTGGAGGAGTATAATGTTTTGTTCAACGTTTTATTCATGTGCCCATTAAAAAGGAACTGAATGTCTTGCGTTTATGAAAGCACTTTCCTAAAAGAAGATGGCGAAAATTAGACACGTTCATAGAGGGGTGTCATTTCGAGAAAATGTCATTCTTGTCGCATGCATTTTCTTCTAAGTCGCTCCTCAGAAAATACTGATGTTATAGGCTAATGTCTTTACAGTCTTTCACTTTCTTTTCAAAAATAAGGCTAATGATACAAAAAAACACAAGATTATTATTTCAACTGATCTTCTGTTTTCTTTCATGGAGCCTATTGTTAAGGCTTCTTCTGCACTCCGCTAATGCTTTTAATCTTCTATCTAAAGCGCTTTGAATGTTCTTGCACATTAAATGTGTTATACAAATAAACTTGCCTTGACTTTCATTAAATGTATTAAAAACACATTTCTATCCTCAATATTTGACACTGGAGGAGATACAGGTGGTCATACCCGCTATCAGATAATGTGACCTTAGTGTAACTACATAGAAAGTTTAGTAGTGTAGTAGGAAACTTTCCTCTCCCTAAAGTGTGTCAACTTTTTGATCAACAACTGGAAAAAAGTGCAGGTGGTCTGATGTTCCCCCATATTGTCCAAACTGAACAAAAATGTTCTCAATCGTTTTTGCTGCATTAGTGCTGGTTTGGCTTTAGTTTTCCCTACTTAGGCTGCTGCCCCCGCGACCCGACTCCGGATAAGCGGCGGAAGATGGATGGATGGGTGGTTTTTAAGATATAACACATTTATTATGGGGCTATGACGTCACGCAACACATTATAAGATCATCCAAATGCTTTGTGTAGAAGATTTAAAGCATTAGAGAGGTACAGAACCTTATGCTACAGTATTTGCTTCAGGGGGAGTATTTGTAGTTTACTCTTCTTTAACGCTGAAAGATGCTGATCAGATGCTAAAACAAGCAAAACGCTGTAGCGCCTCCTGGAGGCACAGAATACGGTGAAAAAAAAGCCGTCCAATGAAAGCAGTAGATAAAACATACAACTAAACTGAAAACTGCCTGGGTTGCACAAGCATTACCAATCCTGTACTAGGTGTTATACAAGTTTCTACGTGATGAATAACGTATCATCACCTTATCTTACAGCTAGGTGAAACTATGAAGCCATGCATGAGATTAAGTAAATCGCCTAGCTCTTCCGCAGGTTGCATGTGATTTTTCAAGGATCATGCCAAACAGCGAATGCTCTTTTCATTGTGACACAACCAATAAGAAGTGCTACGGTGGTTTTACAAAATATAAACATAAATAAAGGCATTGAGCTCCAGTAGCCTAGTTACAACAAGCGCAGTCCTCAGGCAGAAGGAATGTCACTGTTTACATCTTAATGTAAACAGTTCTTTATGTTTATGGTTAGTTTGAACAGAATTCATTATTTGTTGTATTGTGTGCTCAGTTTCTGTTTATAAAACTTAATAGAGAAGTTGGGATTAGACAATGTACCACTCTGCTATGTTGTTCTACTATTATTTTGTTTTTCATCTTCAAACCCTTAGGCCATGATCTTCTATGTGGGATTGGATGTGACTTGCCCTTAACCGAAACAATCATACTATAACAGGAGTGATATGGGTATGTGTGAAATACTTTTAACTACTAGTATGCAATACCTGCAGTGATGGCAGAGGAAGCAGGGGTGGTGGTCGTGACCTCTGGGTACAGAATTGATGGCAGACCCAACAGGGTCTCTGTTGTGTCGTCCAAGTCCCCCGATCCCGACCCGCCCGGCAACATCTTCTTCTTCTGGTCACGGCTACCGCTGCGAATCATCTCTTCCTCACGCAAACTCTCCACTGGAAGGCAAGGCAAGCTTATTTGTATAGCACATTTCATGTACAAGACAATTCAAGTTACATAAAACATCAGAAGCATTACAGCGGGGTGCAGAAGAAGCATTAGGAAGTATTAAAAAACAAATTTTTAAAATAAATTAAATAAAACAGAAGAAAAAAAGAAACTGTCAAAGAAGATAGGATAAAATGCAAGAAGTAAAACTTAATCATCAGATGCTTGATAAAAGTTGACAAATAGAAAGGTTTTTAGCCCTGATTTAAGAGTTTCAGCAGACCTGCAGGTTTCTGGGAGTTTGGTCCACATGTGAGGAGCAAAAAAACTGAACGCTGCCTCGCCGTGTTTAGTTCTGACTCTGGGAACTGAAATTAGACCTGACCCTGATGACCTGAGGGATCTGATTATTTCATAATGAAATACTGAGTCCAGGACTACACCCAGGTTTCTGCCTCTGTTGGTGGTTTCTAGCTTAGCTGTCTGAAGTTGAGTGGAGACTTTTAATCTTTCCTCTTTGGCTCCAAAAACTATGATTTCAGATTTGTCTTCATTTAACTGAAGAAAGTTCTGACACATTGAGTCTCTATTTTGATCAATGCATCTGATCAGTGATTGGATCGGACTATAGTCTCCTGGTGAGATGGTTATGTAGATTTGTGTGTCATCAGCATAGATATGGTAACATATTTTGTTGTTTTTCATAATTTGAGCGTGTGGGAGCATGTACATCTTGAACAGAAGTGGCCCCAGGATGGAGCCTTGGGGAACTCCACAGGTTATTTGAGTTTGCTCAGATTTATAGTTACCTATAGACACCAAGTAGTCCCCGTCTTTTAGATAGGACTCAAACCAGTTAATTGCAGTGCCAGAAAGTCCGACCCAGTTTTTCAGCCGGTCTAGAAAGATGTTATGGTCGACCGTGACAAATGCACTGAGATCCAGTAGTACCAGGACTGAAATGTTTCCACTATTTGTGCTCAAGCAGATGTCATTAAAGACCTTAACTACAGCGGTCTCTGCCTGGAAGACAGCAAATGCAAAATAACAATTGTTTGAATTTTATAAAAATGGCAGAAACACCTGCAAACAAACCACCAGGACAAAACATGGAGCCAGTGGGTGACAAAAAATATCTGTTTCTCAAAATTATATGTAAATCTTTGAAGTTATTTTTAAATAAACACAGCATACTAAAATTATTGTAAAGCAAGGGGTGTCTTTTTCATGTACCAGATACAGTAATGCTTCAATTAAAAAGATCTTTGCCTGTTATTTTCATTACCCGTTTTGTATAAATACTGTAATTTTGGGAAGGGTTATCTTTAAGCAAAGGTGCATTACTGCTCATCAACATTTTCAAAACTTCCTTTTCCTGTCAGGTGAGGGATTTAAAAACATTACTTTCTGCAGGTTCAGTATTTGGTTCAGACTTGAGGTTAGAGGTAAAACTGAGCATGTTAAAAATAAAGATGGGGCATGTTTGGTGGTTGGTATGTTATTACTCCTCTCACCAGGTGGTGCTGACAAATCCTTGCCTGGAGTTAAGAGACAAGGTGAACAACGGCAAATTGAGGGGGAAATTTTCAAGAAGTAAGAATTGCCTCAACTTGGTAGCCCAATGCAGACGGTCCAGAGTAAACACAGATTCCTGAGGGGGTTAAAGCAAATGGGAAACATGAAGACGCATCAGGAAGGAATTCCCAGACAGCCATCATCGCAGCATGACAGCCGGTGTTGCAATTTTCCGAGTCAAGGTGTTTTTCTGGCCTGCCTAGACACGCTCACCTCGACATGGTAACCTACTATCACTTGCATGGTTTGCAAGTAACCGCGGGCTACATTCACATTTTGTACAATGCCACTTGAGCTCTGGAAGAGAATCAATCAGGCTGACAATAAACATCAAAAGTGAAAGGGGCTCATAAGATTCAATAAACAGAGAACCATGCAAAATATCCCAGTCCTAGCCTTTTACTCTGAGGAGATGACTTAAATTTAAAAACCTAAGACAACTGTTCTCCTGCCTGTCCTTAAGAACAACCACAAAGTGAGTAGAAAGCCATTATTAAGGTTGGCTTTGTGGCCCAGGATGGCAAATTTACAACCCAGCACACAGTTAACTCACGTTAAGTATACACAGTAGCTTCAAACACTTTAAGCCTGTAATCCCACTGTGTGGTATTTAAACCTATTCACTGTCTGCTTGTGAACAAACTTGGTCAGATGAGGCGGGATCTGACCAAGCTCGACTTTGTCAGTATTATCTCAGAGTACTAACTGAGTGAACAGCAAGGCCAACGGTATTTCTTTTATTTTCTCGTCAGTGTTATACAGCCATATCCACATATCTTTGTCCTTGGTGGTCAAAATAAGAATTAATAGATTGTTGATGACAAGGAGTGTCCTGATAATTACTCATCTCTGCAGCAGTTTCCACCCCATCACACAAAAACAAGCTTTTTAGTTACAATCCTAAATTAACTTTGCTCATTTCTCAAAGAGAGGAGGTAATTCTGTTAAAAATTCTGTAGACAACATATGATAAAGTTAATCAACAGTGTGGACAAAACATGTTAAAATGCCATTTAAATAAATGTAAATACATCAGTCAGCCTCTTTAACTGTTTTCCATCCACCGTGGTGTGTTTCTTACTGGTAAATCGTCGCTTTGCAAGAAGTTTCTCTGTCGTCCCATTGAGTACGAGGACTTGGAGGGAATATTCCTGACTGGAGTCCAGTCCTGCCACTGTTGCCCGGCCCCGGGTGGTGGTCAGCATCAGCTCTGGTTGTGGCACCTCTGGAAAAGAAAGGCGTGTGTGGTGATAAATGACTTTTTTGTTGTTCATAGGAAGTGGAGGACAAATTTCATATGTGTGCCCCTTTTGTTTCAGTTCGCCATGAAAGCCTCTTTTGCTTATTTGTGGAAAAAACAAACCTAGCAGCTCCAAAGTGTTTTGCACAAGGACACTTGGACACGAGGCCAGTGAGTCCATTAAGGTCTGGGAGGCCAGGGATTGAATAACAAATTTTACAGCATGTAGATGACTGCTCTACCTCTACAGACACAGTCATTCCTACATGTGCAAATACAGAATAGACATAGATGTGAACAAATGGTGAAAATGAGGAAGGGAAGTTCATTTAAAAGCTGTTGATTTTCTACAACAAAAACATTGCTAACACTGCACTGCATTGCAAATCATGCTGTGTTTTTTGGCACTAATGTGTTCGTCGGGTGAACAGAAGGTAAGCTACAATTTCTGTCTCTTTAACTGAAACGATTATGTAAAAACATAATTGGAGCTAAAAGACAAATTGCATGACACCGCTGCGAGGAAACGATATCTTAGAAACCCGTCCACACCAGGAGCCGTCCCACCATCGACCACAGAGGGCATCGCCACAGGAACCGCCCCGATCAGGGCAGGCCAGGGCCCCCACCACAGCCATAGGACTGCAGCGCAGAACCCTGGCAACCACACTGATCAAGGCGACCCCCGCAGCGACGACCCTGCAGACTGAACAGGCATAGCTCCCGACGTGGAAAATCCCCATGAGGACATCGACAGTCACTGCGGCCCTGAGGCCCTCTGGCAGGCTTTAGCCACCAAACCACGAGGATGTGCATCCTGACGTGTTAATGGGACCAGACTATAGGCTGCTGTCCAAGTTCAAGAGTAACTAATTGCTGATTTGTATATAAAACTGCTTTTTGTATGATTTGAATCTCGCTGTGTGATTATTTATGATCACTTGCATCACTTCAAAATGAGAGCAATGAAGCGTCAATGCACATCTTTATTATTATTTTTTCTTTTCATTTTATTTTGGCATTATGTTTGTTATTTTTCTTCATCTGGTTCACCGCTTTCACCGCATTTTTTGGGCGTTTAACTATGCATAGTAGGGCCAGCTGGCACGTCCTTTCAAGTTACAAGAGATTGGTATTCACCAGGCTGAGAGGGAAAATTTGACCAATTTGGCGGTCTACAAACACTTTGTGTATCTGATGGAGGGTTTTCATAAAAAACTTCTTGTGTACAACATCAGAACAAATTCCAGATGATTCAAGAGAAGATGTTGGTATATGAGACCCAATGAGTTCTTGACCAAGCATCTGCATGTTATGTGCAGAGAGAGAATATGCTGGTCTGTAAGTCATTATTTTTACTGAATACTTCATCTTTCTAAACTTCTAAGTTGACCTTATCTTGTATCTTTTTTGTGTCTAAAGGAGGAAGGAAGTACAGTGATTTGGCAGAAATATAATCTCTTAAGCACCACATAATATCTTTGTTCGGCTACCCCATCCCCTAGAGTCGACACTTTTAGGCACAGCAAGTCCTCTAAGCCCCTCCCACCCCCTTTCTTTCTTTGGGACCTGCCTAGACTGAGCTGCATAGCTTGGAATGGAAGATAAGACGGAGACAGAATGAAAACAATGTTGAGAAATACATCATAAGCGCAGAAAGAATCAGAGATTTGACGGAAGATGGGAAAGAAGGGAGTAGTGTTTTATCCAAATAATCTCCAGGGGAACAGCTCATACATTTATGGTGTTTTTGGATTAGAGAGACATCGCATCGCATCAACATCACATTTATATTTACATTGTTACACATCAAAGTAAAGTCATTAAAGGTTTCTCTCTGATGGAAATGATCTTTTTTTTCATGTTCTTTAATGTGTAAATGCAACATTTGATGTATTTAATTGGATCCATAGTACATAAACAAATTAATCGTTAATTAACCATTCAATCTGTTAATCCTCCATTTATCCATTTTGGCCACTTATCTGGGGTTGAATTGCAGGGGCAGCTGCCAAAGCAGGGAAGCCCAGACTTCCCACTCATCAGCCACATTTGCAGCTCATTCAGGGGGATCCTGAGGGGTTCCCAGGTCAGCCGAGTGATGTAATCCCTACAGCGTGTCCTGGGCCTTCCCTTGGGTCTCCTCCCGGTGGGACATGCCCAGAATACCTCACCAGGGAGGCATCCAGGAGGCATCCTGACCAGATGCCCGAGCCACCTCATTTGGCTCCTCTCGATGTGGAGGAGCAGCGGCTCTACTCTGAGCCCCTCCCAGATGACCGAGCTTCTGACACTATTTCTAAGGGAGAGCCCGGCCACCCTGCAGAGGAAACTCCGTTTGGCTACTTGTAGTTCAATCTTGTTCTTTCGGTCACCACCCAGAGCTTGTGACCATAGGTGAAAGTAGGTACATAGATCGAACGCAAATTGCTCCAGTTGGAGATTATGGGCTGATGAAGCCAACAGAACCCCAGCATCTGCAAAAAAACAAGGACCCAATCCTGAGGCCACCAAACCAGATCCCTTCAACACCTCGGCTGTGCCTAGAAATTCTGTTCATAAACGTTATGAACAGAATCCGTGACCTTGGCGGAGTCCAACCGTCGAAAACAAATCTGAGTTTTCTGCTGGCAATACGGACCTGTGGCACTGGTTGTACAGGGACTAAACAGCTCATACAAGGGGTGTAACACTCCATACTCCCAGAGCACCCCAACAGGAGTCCCCGGGGGACACTGTTAAATGCCTTCTCCATGTCCACAAAGCACATGTAGACTGGTTGGGCAAACTTATATGCTTTTTCCAACACCCTGCAGAGGGTATAGAGCTGGTCCAATTAAATTTCACTGCTTCTCCTAAATCCAAGCTCCGACTACTGATGGACCCTCCTATCCAGGAACCCTAAATAGACTTTACCAAGGAGGCTGAGGAGTGTGATACTGCTGCAGTTGGAGCACAGCCTCCGGTCCCCCTTCTTGACAACCATCACCCCAGTCTGCCAGTCCAGAGGCACTGTCCCCGATGTCCACGCAATGCTGTAGAGGTGTGTCAACCAAGACAACCCCACAGCATCCAGACTCATAAGGAACTCTGGGTCTTGATCCAACCCTGGGGCCCTGTCACCGAGGAGCTTTTTAACTACCTCGGCCACCTCAGCACCGGAGATAGAAGAGCCCATCTCGGGGTCCCCAGACTCCGCTTCCTCATCAGAAGATGTGTTCAAAGATTTCCTCAAGTCCATTGACACAACACACCCAGAAAAATCCAACCTGAAATTGATCGGACTCAGACTAATCAATTAAACTTAAAGTATTTTCCATTTCATTCACATGACTCTATCTCCTCCCAAAGACAAAATAAATAAATCACACACATATATATATATATAAGTTTTCACATCTTTAACATATCCAGAAAAGTCCCACCTGAAATTGATCTCACTCGGACTTTGTAGCCCTGAACGGGTCCATCAGCCTCCTTCCATTTCATCTGCAGCCTGTCTTCAGACAGAACGGTCAGCTTGAGGCGGCCTGGACCAAGAAAAATGGCAAAATACTTGAATCAGTCATGTACATTATTAAATCAAGTCTTTGAGTCAAAAGAAAAAAGTTAAATATAACATTTGTTGGATTTTTAGATCAAAGACTCGAGCTGGAAAACTGTCTTCATTCCTGTGGTTCTCCAAGGCGGTCTAACCCTGCTCACTTCCTTCTCCACAAATCAAATCCACCTCTTGTTCTGACTTCATTTACATAATTTCCAGCAGGGGTTTCCTAACAAGCAATGTCTTTCATGTCTCTATCATCCCGTCCCCATCCATCAAAGCAAGCCCTGTACTATCGACTGCAGCAGAAACAGGAAGAGGACGCTGGTTTAGGACTGAAGGGCCAGGGGTCAACTCAGAGGAACGTCCCAAGAGTTACAGTGGGAGAGCGTATTGTATGTGATGTGCAGCGGGTTAAAGATGGAGAGGAAGACATGGGGGGAGAACGGAAGCAAGGAAGACAGAGGAGTGTTGACATGAACGTTGTGAATCACAAAACGATGCTTTTATTACTTCTGCGGACGTATGACCCTCAGCCCTCAACAGATCCTTTTTCTGAGTGTGTGTGCTTCCCTGAGACAGACTGAGCAGGCCAGGGGCCTCTGGAGGGTCTTCATTTAAGGATCAGAAAGGGTCTGATGGGATTTTGCAAAGACAGGGTCAAAGTGCAATAGACCAACTAACATCAACAACATTTCCAGACAGGCAGGCAAATATGCAGACATCTACAGTATCTGTATTGAGCTTCACAATTTGTGAGAAGAGAGCAGCTGCTGTGGCATTCATTTTTAATACAAACTAATAAGCTGTTGTTTCTCAGTAATTATTCTAAATGCAGTATAAAGTACAGTATAATATATA
>JBBBVU010000014.1:25794098-25821660 GCA_037177055.1 Atherinosoma microstoma | reverse complement strand
ATTACTAGATTTTTAAAAGGAGTCTCAAATGACAAAATTACAATAACAATTTGTGTTGTACTTGTAAATTGGAAAAATATAATCTATATTTAATTAATCTCTTAATTGTAACAATTCTAAAAGAACAAAGTAGTATAGACTCCATAGACTCGATTTAACGTTCGATCTACGTTCCTACCCTCACCTATGGAAACAAGCTCTGGGTAGTGACCGAAAGAATGAGATTGCGAATACAAGCGGCTGAAATGAGCTTCCTCCGCAGGGTGGCCACTGGCCGGACTCTCCCTTAGAGATAGGGTGAAAACACAGCCTCAGAGTACGCAGAACTACAACATGGCATCCAAACAAACTATTATGTGATGTCAACTTCACATTTTCCACAGACTGCATTATGAAACTTAAAAAGAAAGAATAAACTATGTAAGAAAACTGAAATTTGTAATAAAATATGTTTATAATGCATATTTTAATACAAATTTCAGTTTTTCTTACATAGTTTCTTACATAGACTTGAGGAAGTCACAATATAAATATTGACCTGTGTGAGCTGTTATGTCAGTTTTATGAAAACATTACAGATGATTTGTTATCTGTAACATCTGTGACACTTTGTTAGAGGTGGCTAGCACGCTACGACTGTAGCAGCTTCTTACAAAAAAGGTCAACAAACAAAACATTTTCATAATTTATATAATTTCAATCATTTTCAAACATATTTAATAATAATACATTTCTAATATCATTTTTGCTTTTAGTTAAAGTTTTCATATCTTCTGTTCTGGGCCATGCTAGCTAGCAAGCAGTTTGTTTAGAAAAACAAAACAAAGAAAAAAGTAATTTCTTAATAACAAAAAATTGTTTTAGTATGTTTGAGCTGTTAAAACTACAAAGAAGTGGCTCCGTTATCAGTAAATAAATAACCCCTCTGGTAGAAGTCTCCATTAGATGACAAAGTGACGCTACCTTGGCCATGGACCCCTGAGGTCAGCAGCAGGAGGACACTGGTCAGGAAACACAGCATTCGCCAGAACGAGGACGACGAGGACGAAACGAGGAGAGGAGACATGAGTGGGGTCTAAAACATAAAAAAATAAAGTATCAATACTTGTAAAATGTCACAACTATCAGCTGAGTCAGGGGTGAAATCATCAGAACAGTTCAAATCTGCATCAAACTGCATAAACAACATGATTAAAAACAAGAAATGTAGAAGATTAAATAAATTAATATCGTGTTAGAAGGTACTCTTTTTAGTCATACAATGTCAATTAAAAAGTGGCCTTTTATTTTATATTCTAGCAATTAAGTTTTTTTTTTAATTTGGCATAAAATATTAGCCTAGCCCTGCAACTTAAATGAAAGATAAAAGTTTTAAAAGCAAAGTGAATATCTATCCAAGCTGAACAGTTTTATACTGTAGGTCACACATTCAATAACATTTCATCAAATATTACATACATTATAAAACAAACAAGGCAAAGCTGATGTTAAGCACTTTTTTGTGTGTTAAATAATGTTTCTTGCAACCACAAAAGGAGGCAGATGAAAAGAAAATACAAAGTTTGGCAACTTTATCAAGTTTGTGGAATAACCTGTTATCTGTCATTTAATGTCAGATCAATAACACTATAAAAGAATAAACATTTAACAGTGAATTGATATCTTTTTCTAACGGTTTGAAACTGCACATCCACTTATAATAATAATTTGCGTCAGTCTTGGCAGCTGTTTTCAATCAGGGGTGGATTTTGGATCTCCACTTGCTCATTTTTCACCTTTCTTAAATCTTTATTTATCAAATAATTATTTGAAACTTATTTTTTAAAGTAGTTTTCGCTCATCCAGACTGAAACAACCGCTAAGAGAGGCCATGAATTGTAAAATTACAGTCCATCAGATGGTTCACAATTGCAATTATTATTCTTATGTATTTAATTTCGGTCAGATTGGGGCTGGTGCCCGTGCTAGTGCTCAGCATGTCTCAGGTAGGCTGAAAGATTTTTCTGGTATTTGAACCCAATCCCACTTATCTGAGCACTCTTTTCTTTTTAAATAATCTTGTTACAATCGCAGTCAAGATTCAATACAATCCATTGGTTTCATTAGCTGGGACATTTTTTTAAAAATGGCTCGGATGAAAACTTATTGGATCGATTGGCTTGATCTGATTTGATCTGTAAAGTGCTGTAAGATGACTTTGATGTGAATTGAAATTAAAAAACTGATTATTTTCTCTTTAAGTGGCCTGCACCCCTTAATTTTCTGTTGTCATTGACCCGAGCAGGTCCACTACTAAGCAGCACTGAGTTATAATGCGTAAATAAAGCAGTTGCATAATCATCTTCTGTTCTTTAATGAAACATGTTTAACTCTTTTTTTTAGTTGGTATATTTTTTCCTCAAATAAACTGATGGGACATTTTAAAAAGGGGGCGATTGGTAGCTTGGGATCCAAAGCGATTGCTGACCTCTTTGCCAAACAACTATGCGCCAACTCATGGTTACTATTAAAACATTTGGAGATTGCTGTTTTCTCTTTAAAGAAGGTCACTATCTTTATGAAAAGTCCCATTAAGTGTGACTGGTCAGCTCACTGACCAAATAAGTTAACATCCTCTATTCATCTCCACTAAAATCTGAATATCATGAATAGTTTATATTCTATCGACTGTGTTGGGTCAGATTCTGTATGTTTAGGGCAAAGTATTTCAGAAAAACACAAATCAAATTTGATGGGGCCTTTTTATGTACGTTTTTACTGTCATGACATATTCAGAGCAGAATAAATATATAAATAAAAAAACTGTGATAAATGACCACATAAGCAACTGCTCACATTTTTGTTGAAATATAATTTAAAACTGCATAGCCTAAATATTCTTTTTTTAATATTAGTTTTTACTCTGAAATATATCTTGTCACCTTTTTTCCATGGGAACTCAAGTCTGACTGACACAGGCTGATTTGTTCGTGCATGTCCCCGTCTCAGACCATCACACAGCTAATGACACACTGGAATAATGATATTACCAAACACGCAGCACTTTAACAGACCATAAAACTAACATATTTCTATCTGAGAGGGCTGTTGTTGGAATCCATAAAGCTTGCACTAACTCTTCATTCACTTGGAAGATATTTCATTAGTGCAATGATTTGATGTTCATTCACTCAGAAAGAAATATTACTAAAAATCTTGACATTTTATCAAACCAACAGTAAAGCAATGGCAGTTTCCACTATGTGACTCCAACAAAATAAAGATAATTGCACGTTATTTGATTTTCAAATACGCTAGAAAACACGTGAGAACATTGTTGTGACTTGTAGGCAGGTGACCTTTAGAAAACCAGGTCATAACTTTGGCATTTGTTTCTTTGTGAACAGGAACACTGTTCAACGAGCTCAGGCCAAATCTTTAATGAACTGTCTGATCGTGCAGCCCATGAGCATGCTTGAGACAAATTTTCCAAGGTTGCTTGGTATCATTTACTTTCATATTATGAAACAGTGAAATTGACAGCAGAAAATAAATAACAGACAAGTCAAGTTTTTTTATTTTACTACCACTGTTGTAGATCTGCCAACCTAGTCAAATTTAGGATGTTGTGTTTATTAGATGTTAAATGTATTTGTTAATTCTTACTTTTATCAACTCAGGCCTGAGCTGTCTGCTTGTGTTTTAGATCTTCAAGACACCAGGGCAACAGACATCCACAGAAGAGTTTGAGACAACCTTCTAACAAACTCTCAAGGCCACCTGACAAGCATCTTATGAAGTCATGATGTTACTTTAATGAACCTTTTCTGTTTCAAGTACACTTTTTTTCCATGCTGAGTTGATACTTAAACTGAATTATATACCAGCCTGCCTGCCCCACTCAGGCAAACAGGAAACGATGGATTTTGCATTGCTATGGCAACAGATGTCCTTGAGATTTCAAACGTTTTCTCTTAATGTGGGTCCCTTTAAAAGAAATGTAACAGTGAATTGGAAACAGCAGCACTTATTCCTTTGGAGACTATAACACCACTTCAAAATTTATTTTTCTCTTTTCCCTATTGACCAGCAAAGTAATAGGCCTCCTACAGTCCCCACCACGGTATCAGGGAAAACCAGAACTATCCTCTGCATAAGGACTTTGAACTGCTTCCTTCTGGCCAGAGAAATAGAACCACAAGAGTTAAAAGTAAAAGACTAGAAAACTCCTTTGTTCCCCGTGATATAGGATTTTTAAATACTTAGCTGCAGGTGATCTTATTTTTTTTATGATTTTACTGAATGACCATATTTTATGTAGTATTTTTATTCTTTATAGTGTTTTTATTTTGAACTTTAAGTATTAAGGGATCATTTTTATTTTGTTTTAGTGGTTCTTATTTCTTTAATGGTTTTTATTGATAATTTTATTGGACCGTCATGTTTCATGTTTAATGGATGAGGGATTTTTTATCATTTCAGGATCTGTCTGTCAACAAAGTTTCCCTTTGGGGACGATAAAATGACTTGACTATTCATCACTGGAAAAAGCTTTCTTTTGATGAGCTGTGTAAAGACAAAATCGAACCTGATTTGTTTTCTCTCCAAAACGTTTCCATTGTGTACATAACTGCAAAACCATTGAATTGTTCCAAAGGCAGTAACCATAA
The DNA here is from genome assembly GCA_037177055.1 of Atherinosoma microstoma. Classification (NCBI taxonomy): domain Eukaryota; kingdom Metazoa; phylum Chordata; class Actinopteri; order Atheriniformes; family Atherinidae; genus Atherinosoma; species Atherinosoma microstoma. The sequence goes on along the minus strand of JBBBVU010000014.1, from coordinate 25,817,011 downwards.
AAACAATAACCATCATCATCAGTCATTCATGATCCCTTAACTGCCCCTGGGATGACCTCACCATGAAAAAAATGACGGCACCAATGTGCAACATTGGACATCAGGTATCTGCTTTTATTTTGAGGACAATAGAGTTTGACTGTTTGTTTAGTTTTTTTAGTTTTTGTAACCATAAATATACAAAACACTATTAGGCTACGTTACCTATGGGATCCAATGTGGGCAATTTGTTGCCAAAGACAGAATAACTGATGCAAAAAAGCACAGAAAATTGCGGGATTAGGTTTAACAAACTTAAAACCAACTTAAAGTAGACTATATGATTCTTTATGAGACCTGAACTGAGGCAGATTCAGTTGTATGCGTTCGTTCAGCAGGATGTATCCTTGCTGTTCAGTTGTATTGTGGTCACAGGTGTCCCCTCAGGTGTGGCTTTTTTTCTTCTCCCAGCGGTTTTAGAACAAAAGACAACAGCAGCACTATATCGAAGAAAAAGACAAGAGCCATGCACAACCCCCTGAGAAGAGCTTGGTTCTGGGCAGCCGGGTGATGTCTTACCTGGTGGTTCGGTGAGTCCAGGTTATTCCCTCAGAAAGACTGCGCGCGGCATTCCTGAAGTGGGATGTCAACAGGCGCAAGTTTAACTGTGAATCGAGCTCCTCATCAGCTCCTTTCTAAAGAAATGAAACTCGAGACGCAGGGTCCTCCTGCTGCTCCGACATGGGCGTGGTGCTCCAAAGAATGGCATGTTTAAAAAAAAAAAAAATCCTGCACTGAATAATGCACTTCCTGCATGTGGAAGCGTTAGTCTCTGTAAACTACTTTTAGTATGAAAAACGTATGTCTCCTAAGGAGGTGGCAAAGGAGTGGTCATATTTGGCTACCTATATATAGGCTATATATATATATATATATATATATACAAAATAAATAATCACTTATTCATACGAGAATTTATTCATGTATTTCTGTTTCTATTCTTTTTTATATTTCCATATTTGCTGTTTCATTTATCTCTGTAGGCCTATGTATCTATTTTTTTAATTTTTTTCATATATCCACATTTCCCTTTATGTTCTATTTTTTTCTCCTTTTGAATTTTGATAAGGTTGTCTCTTCTGTCCCGGGTCTAAAGCATTAATGGTCACCTACGAGAAACAGCACAATCATATTGGGGACTAAAAGTGCCAGATGCCCAGGTGCAAGTGAATGCAGCGCATAATATACCCTGAGAACGTTAGGAGTAAAAAAGGTGTGGGGAAAAAAAACATAGCAAAGGGTAGAAAAATGTCTTTTTCCGCATAAGAATGTAAACAATTATGAATTTAAATGATGAAGTTTGATTTGAGTGCATGACATCTAATAATATGGACTACTGTATGCCAAGTAGCCCTATCAAAACGTGTTTTTGTGTTATAAAAAACAATTTTATTAACAAAAGAAAACAATTCTTAATGAAAAACACCATAGAGTATTAACTTTTACAAAATTTTTCCTTTTTTTCTTTTCTCACATCCCACATGCCCCACCCTTTTCCCACTCTATGCCCCTGCCTGCTCCCCTAAGAAAAAACCCTAGACCCGCCCCGGATGTCTGTATGAGTCAAACTGCATGTTTTTAGGCTGCAAGGTTGGAAATAAAGTTTTTTTGAATGCAACAAAAAACAATTACCTATAATTTTTTATTTGTTTGAACTTTTATCAAATAGACACAAGTCCAAAGAAGTTATTCATCTTAATATATTAAAATTATACAAATCTAAAATTTTATGGCAGCTACTTACTGAAAAGCAAAGAGAGGCAAAGAATGACAGGTAACTTTCTGGAAGCTTCTACAATCAGGAGATTAATTTGGGACAAGTGAAGGACTGGATATAAAAGAAGCATCTGCCAAAGGATTAGTCTATCCAAGCACGGATATGTTGGGGCACACCACTTTGTTTATTCATCATCGAACATCAGTTCAAAAAAGATTTATTAAGGGAAAACAGTAAAGAATTATTTTCAACTTGTTCAACATAGTGCATAAAATGATGAAAAGATTTAGTCTAAATAAATCTCTGCGTCTAAATACCAAAACTGATGGTTATGGTGGATGTGTTCCACATTTCTGCTGCTGATTGGAGAAACTAATGTCTGATTCTGTGTGTTAAAGATGAGAAAGACCATCCAGTTATATGAAAAATGTGCAAAATTGGTGGAATCAGTAAACTACAATCTCACCCTAAATACAAACAAAATATAAGAACTTGCAATTCGTTTTAAAAAAATACACCACAGACCTTCTCCTATATTTTCTAATACGTCAACCTGTGGAAAAGGTTCACACATTTAAATTTCTGGCCACCCACATCTTGGACAATCTCACCTGAACCGTCAACATCATCTTCACTGTGAAAAGGCTCAACAACTTCTGGAGACTGTGAAAAACACATGGACTAAATGAACAGCTACTGGGGACCTTTTACTGTTGTGCCATTGAGTGTAGTGTATGGTTAATACAGTATATGGTACACTGCCTGCTCTGCAGCAGTTAAGCTCTGCAGCGGGTGATAAACATGGCATAGAACCATCGGTTGTTTTCCCTTATTTTTGGAACAGATCGCCAACATCCACTACCTAGTCTTTTAAAATAATATTAAAGCAAATTACAAATCTGAGTTGTTGCATTTGGAAATAACTTAGTATTATTTGAGTAACTTTAAAGTAGAATCCTTACATATTAAGATCAAAATGCTAATAATCTCAACAATTATTGGGAGCTCTTGATATAGAGATTACAGATCTACAGTGCACGTGTTTTTCATTCTGCCCTTCACAAAATCATATTATACACACAACCCATATGTAATACACAGCTCAAATGAACAAATGAGGACCAAACTCCAGCCCACTGATTAGAGGCAACAACTCAACCAGCTGAGCCCCAGAAATGAAAAAATTGAATCTATATCAACAGCACCAGCTCCCCTGGGTTCAAAGTAGCTATTCTAACCCTCCAAAGCCCAAACCTAAGTCTAATTTTTAAAATCTGCACTCTTTATTTGGTCCTTTACCAAAATATTTAAAAGAAAAAATTAACAAAAATAATTTTTGTATATTTACTATTTATTATTGCATGACATGTCAAAATTATCAGATTACATTATTGTATTATTATCGTATCCACCCGGGGGCAGAAGACATGTATCAGATTGTGAACAACAGGGTTTTGAGCAAAGTTTTTAGCATAAAGTGATGCAAAAGGTCTCAGAACCTCCATGTATAAAATATGATACATAGGGCGTCAAAGGGTTAAGTAACTTGTCTCTTTTTAGATTTTTGTCTCAAGGACAGTGCCAGTTTGAATTCTGCTGGGTCAGGGTTTGTGACTCAACCTTTCCAGAGAGTCCCTCCCACTTCTACTGTTTGGCACTGGCCTCGTCTCATTGCCTTCTGGCTCTTCATGACATTTCTAACACCCTCCATGATGGTGGGCTTGGACCTCTGTGGGGGCTACAGCACCCTCAGCAGGACTGGTCTATATGGAGACTCTGGAACCAATCAGGTATCTCCATCAGTGTGGGAAATGAAAAATGAAAATATCCAAAGTGACTGAAACTGATTTATTCCCAAAAATTTAAATTATGACAATTGTTTACTTCTTTGTCACTTCGAGAGCTTTTCAAAGACCTCTTACTAAAAATAACAACGGAACACACTTTAAATTTTCATACATGGCTTTAAACATAATTAACCTCCATGATGCATCCTCAAAAACAAGCTGTTTAAAGTCATCTTGACTGATGTAAATAAGGCACAAATAGTATTTTCACATCTATTTAAATTAAACTCCAAAGGTTGGAGACCTTTACAGTTTGTTCCAACTGTCTGCGGCTTCACAGCATCCTATACGGACAAGGAATGTTTAAAAACATGAAGACATTTCATCAAAAGTGACCATATTTATATATGATCTAATACTGGGACATTTGAGTATGAAATCACAGTCATGGGGGCTTAATGAATATATAAATATATCTATTGTAAACTGTGCGGTTAACATTAATATAATTTTCTTTTTGTACTTAATTCATTAATGATCTGGCAAACAGACAACCGGAAACAGTCAATTAATAACAAATTAATCAGATTAACATGTTCGACGCCAATTGTTGGACAAAAAAAGCCATTTAAAATGAACGTTAAGGCTTTAGGAAACAGGACAAACTGATTACTGTAATTAAGACAGTAACGTGTAGATTTATTTATAATAATCAGCTCTACAAAGATCACATCAGTAATTTACTGATTAAAAAAAAAGAAAGAAAAAGTATAATAATCTTAAAATCCAATTTCACAAAAAATAAAACAAAACTGTAACATCAGCTGCAAAAATAGAAATTTGATTAAGTATATTGAGTCAAAATAACTTAAGTGTTATTTCATGTGGGTCCCATTTCTTGGGGACAGAAATAATGACGTGTGTCATTGACCCTGCCACACTCAGTCACAAAAAACATGATAAATCCTCTTTAGTATCCTTTAGGTTCCAAATACGTCAAGTATGAAGACATTACCAACTGGCAGACAAGAAAAGTGACTGTCCACAATTCAAGGTATTAAATTATCCCTTTAAAGCTATTACACGCTGTGCCTCAGACACACCATGCATCATACATCGTTGATACTTGCATGTATTTGCTACATTTAAGGCAAAAAAAACATTATGTTCAAAGTCCACAGTGTACAGATGGTAACGGGGGCTTTGCTGGACCCGAAGACACGATCAATGGAAGAAAAAAAGTATTTCCTGTTTTTGTAGCAGTGATTCTGTAAAGGGCTTTTCTGATATTACGATTCAATCCTGATGTCTGAGAGAGGGCATGAGTGGCATCTTGACAGAGCTTGATAGAGATGTCAATGTAGAGTGATTTCTTGCTCTTCATCCTCATCATCAGCAGCTGAATCCTCATATTTATCTCCGTTCTGCCGCAGCAAAGGGAACTCAAGCTCTGGGCTCTTACTGTTGAGCTGCCTTAAAGAAGGAACCTTATCTGGTGGAAAATAAAAAGAAAACAATCATAATCACTTCCTTGAGTATTTCTTCAACTTTAACATTTGTTTTAAAGTGACTTCTTTTGGATGTTTGATCATCATGTTGAAGATAAATATGTGAGCACAGTACAACACCGAGTTGATTTTTACTTTTATTTATGTAGAATCAGCCATTCTTGGTCAGAAAGGTCCTTAATTAAGTGCAAATACCTAAAAGTTTCTAATTGGCAGCCAGGACAATAGTTATCTTTGTCACATCCAAGGAATCGACTGCTGCTTGTAATGCAACTTACACCTAATTTACTAATGTCAAGTCTGAGAAATGACTGCAGTGAAATCTTTTTATATATATATTTTTTTTTTATGGATGCTGAAATGTTCAGCTATTTGTGTAACAAAATGAAATATCATTGATATGATCATTGTTTTCAAAAAAGGGTTTCATGTTTCTACTAATACAGACGATGTACTCAGAAAGAAGGGGAACAAATAAAATAAACGTACTTTTGGAATAATAGGTCTTGAGTCCCACATGTAATGATATTCCACACAGACACACAATGAATCCCAGCCAGTTTATTGGACTTAGTTTGTCTCCCATCAGAGGTCCAGCCAAAACTAGAGTGCACACCTCCTACAGGAACAAAAAGAATGATGCAAAATATAGTTTTTCTTCTTTTCTTTTTCAATCTGAACAGGCCCATTAAACAAGAAATACTGCAGCATGCATAAAAACTAGACTGGCAAAGCAGCTTACTTTCAACATGGTGTGTGTGTGATGCCATAATAATGATAAACCTGTTCATAAAGCAACAAGTTCCACATTTAATAATATGCCAAGAAGAAGAAAATAACTATCATAAACATGGACATTAAGATGCGTTTCCTCACACATTGTAACCCATCAATGCATCATCCTTGTAGCTTCCAGCTGGGATATTGTATGTGTAAAGTAAACAACACTGTTAAATACAGTTTTTAAGTACCTTAAAAATCCCTGATATGGACAAAGTAAGGCAAGAGGTTCGGGAGACGAGCAGGAACTCAGAGAAACCCAAACCAAAAGCCAGTGAGCCGCCAATACCCAGCGTGACGAGGGAATACAGGAGAGGAGAGAGCTCCGTAACTCGGAATAACTTCTCTGAGGTACTGAGGCTCAGCGCTGCAGGGATAGAGAACAAACAACAATGGTGACCTTTACAGAGCCAAGAAAGATGATTATGCAATTAAGCAGTTACTGTGATTTTCTGTGGGTTTCTTAAATGCTGTGTTCACTCAATATTCTTGTTTTCTAAATCTAGTAACCTGTAGAGATTTTCTAAAACCAGCTTCATTCAACCCTCCTATTACCTTCAAATTTACTAACATCTTTTATCTTTCGGGTCAATTTGACCCCAGTGATTGAAACCTCCAAAAAAAGTGTATAATCATATATTTTACCCAAGTTTATATGTCAGGTACTTTTTGTTTGTTACTTAACTACCTTCATAACCCTGTAAATAACAGATCATCACCCCACTTGCCCCTTCTATACATCGAGAATACCTGTTACTTAGAAATACGGAGATCTACATAAATTCTCACTGACTGACCAAAAACTGGGAACATTTTCTCTCTTGTTGTTTCAATAATTATATAAATGATTTCTTAGAAATATTTACATATGTATCATTTTAAATGAAAAACAATTTCTGTTATCAACAATAATACTGTATATTGTGTTCGGGGTCAATTTGACCCAGGGAAAAAAAACTCCATCTTCATCCAAACTACAGTAAGGAGCAAATAACACCACTTTATCTACAAAATAAGTATATCAAAGTACATTTGAGCATTGTGTAACAGTTAAAGCAGCTCTTGATGCACTTGAAAGGTCCTGTCTTCTCTACATATGAGGTTTTATCAACATGAAATCCAGGTCCTCAAATATGTAAAAAAAACACAAAAAAAATGATATGCAATGTTATGACCATTCAGTTCTTCAGCCGTATCAAGTACTGACCTCATGGCTGGATTTTTTTCTTTTTTTTCCTTTAGGAACTACTCCAGGTATCTTAACTAGAACCATATTTACATGCCCCCTAAAATGTGCAAAATATCAAAATATTCCTAAAAATGAGGTTTTCTCCTTCCACCATGTTGTCTGAACTGTCAGCAGTTCTCGCACTACTACAGTCATCATTATAATATGGTCATTAAATAAGGAAAAGTCATCAAATTTGAATAGAAAAAAATAACATATATTTTTCCAACATGTTGAACATTGAATGGGGTCAAATTGACCCCAAAGATAATAGGAAGGTTAAGACATAGAATACTTTTGAATAATCTAAACAAGTCAGCTTATTATGAGAATTAGCAGCCTGCTCACCTTGGTCACACTTACATTTAGTTTGAACTGCCGTGATCTCATTAATAGAGCAGTAGTAATGGTGGCAGAAATGACTCAAGTTGTTTCCACCCTAATAAATATCCAGTTTTCTTTAGAGACAGATGAGAGCATTTAAACTAAGCATTCGTTGAATTTTTAGCAAATTTCTTTCCATTTTCAGAAACGTTTTCATTCTCTTCACAAGATCTTCACTTGCTAAAGATAATACTTCTGGATAATCCTACCACATCCACTCACCAGCCACTTCATGAGATACACCTGCTAGTACCAGGTTGGACCCCCACTTCCCTTCAGAACAGCTTAAGTTCTTTCAGAGATTTAGCAGTTGCTGCACATCCATGATGAGAATCTCCCGTTCCACACATCCCAACGGTGAAATATTGGATTGAGATGTGGTGACTGTGGAGGCCATTGGAGTACAGTGAACTCATTGTCATGCTGGAGATGATCTGAGCTTTGTGACATGGAGCATTATCCTGCTGGAAGTAGCCATCAGAATATGCTCCACTGTGCTCATAAAGGGATGGACATGGTCAGCAACAATACTCAGGAAGGTTGTGGTGGTTAAACCATGCCATGTTGGTACTAAGGAGCCCAAAGTGTGCCAAGTAAACTCTGCCAGTGGCCTGAACTGTTGATGCAAAGCAGGATGGAGCCATGCTTTCATCTCGTTCCCACCAGATTCTGACCCTTCCATCTGAATGTTGCAGCTGAAATGGAGACTCCATTTCTGAAATACTCAGACAAGCCTGCCTGACTGGCATGTTTAAGGGTAGGGTAAGAGATCCTAGAAAAACAGTTCGAGCAAGCTCATTCATTCATATGTCCAAACCCCTTTCTCCAGACTTCTGCATAAATATTTTACACTGAGATAAAAAGTTTAACATTTGGTTGTCTCCAAACTCAACTGAGGTCCCTGGGCAATCTGTGTGCTCATGGATTGCAAACAGAACGCACTGCATAGTTGCTTTAGTTGATGCCACAGATGCACACTCTGCTCTTGCTGTGCTCTCATTCAGCTTTTTCTTTGCAGCAGCTTCTCCAAAACAAGTTTTCTTCTCTGATTCGATATCGGCACCTTCTCTGACATATTGTCCCTTATGTATAAGTTCTGTATTTTGACGTAGTATGCTAGCTAATGTAGCTAGCTGAGCTCTGGCACTCCCTTCATTGCTTTTGTTTACAAGTGCTCCAAGCCTCGGAGAGCTTGCAATTCATGCACGAAAGAGGGGAACACAGAGGGAGTAGGCAGTTGAGTTTAATAGACGTATCAACATCCAATCTTTTAGAACGGGCTGGTTAAAATGATTGGATGGTGTTTTTTTCCATCTTGTCTGTTCCACAGGTGACTAAAATATTTCACTTTTTTGTTAGAGCATTTAATTAATTGGCTGCAGTCGGAATGTGAAGGGGATTTTAAGCAATATAGTAAAAAAAAGGACATGGAAAAGATCTCCTACCCTACCTCTAAAGTCACTTAAATCCTGTTTCTTCTTCATTCTGATGCTCAGTTTGAACTTCAGCAAGCCATCTTGGCCATGTTTACATGTCTAAATGCAGTAGGTTGCTGCCATGTGATTGGCTGATTGGCTATGTTAAACAATAAACCAGGCGGAACCAGTAAAGTAGTTTAAAACTATACTCACCTTCATTATACAGAAAGAGGGGGAACAGGCTGAGGAACATGAGAGGTTGTAAGTGGTACATGGCATCTATTGGATTCTGAAGACCTGAAAGAAAGTACGCCATGAAAAGATTAGAGGAGGCTTTTTGAGTTATTAAAATGTCCTCAAGTAAAGCAGCTGTAATGGAGCAACTCCACAATATTCACTATTTGAAAACTATTCAAAAACTGACCCAGTTCTGCTTTCTGCATGAGGACCTGAGTGAGGGTCCACCGTATTCCCCCGATGAAGGACGCCACCAGCACCATAATGAAGCCCTCTAAGTTGAACTGGGTTGATTCAAATGTAAACATGAAGAGACCACTGGCAATTAGCAGGACCACCAGGATCAAGAAAGGGTTCTGGTGAAAAAAAAAAAAATATGAGAAAAGATAGACGTAAGATGGAACAGCTAAACAAAGCTGTAGGATGAGATTATAAACTTCAAGTGACACTGTTCCCGTGCCTCACCACAAACATAAGGTGAAATGCCTTAAATGATCTTCCTCTTGAGCAGGATCTGAGCAACAATCAGGTTTGTGAGGAAGTCTCTCAGAGAAACTCACTACAATTGACCAACAGTTAGCTCGACCCTGCCACTTAATACAAGTATACATGCATGGGAGGGGAATTACTGACTGAAACATTTCAGATGCTGCCACGCTGCAGAAAATGTTCAACATATTCTGCTGCTTCTAACTTTCTTTGAGTGAGATCATCGTACATGTAAGTACAGTGATATACAGCAAAGATGCTGTCTCTAAAGCTGCATTCGGACTTGAGCGATGATTTGATGATGATGCAGGTCAGAAAAATCTCGAGTCTATTAGAGCAAAGCAGTACACAGTCGTCCTCAAATTTATTCATACATTTCCATTAAAGAAAAAGCAGAATTCACAACAATCACTCAAATAACTGGACAATCAAAACTAATAATAAATAAAAAATTTAAATGTTATAGATTAGTGAAATAAAACATTATTCTTTGATTAAATTGAGTAAATAAAATAAAGAAAAAAGCGGACAAACAAAATGATCCTGGACCAATGAGAGCACTTTGCTGATGAGCAGTGGGCCAAAATCCCTGCCAACAGGTGCAGACGTCTGAGTTACAGAAAACACCTGATTGCAAAGGATTGTTCAACAAATATTAGTTTATGAGTGATGTAACATTTATTAGTTTATCATATTTGTTTTTGCTTGTTTTTTAAAAAGTATTTCTACTGAACCACGATTCAAACACAATGTTGTTATTTTCATAATATTTTTATGTATTATCACTTTTGGCAATTTCAGCTCGTTTCAGCTACAGCTGGTTTTTGAAATTTTCTAATGGGAGGCTATGGATAATTTTGAGGACAACTGTATATACACAGTAGATATAAATATACTGTTTTTTAAGTTTCATTGCTCATTGTTTGTTACATTTCTTTACTCTGTAGCACTTTAGTTCGACTTGTGTCATTTTAAATGTGCTTTATAAATAAAACAGACAATGACAAAGTTGAAATTGTGAAGCAGCAGCATACGTTGTGAGACACTGGAAAACTCCATCGGGTGCAGTGCAATAGTGCGATTCAAATGCATACACAATGTAATTAAGACTGGCATGCGCCATATTGCTTAACTTAATTGTTTTCAACTCCAAATATGACCTTACAGTTCTCAGAAAATGCTGTTTACGTGACAGAATAAGCTCTTTATTGGTTTGAGTCTTTTAGATTTACATCAGGACCGATATAAGATTCTCGCCTGCACATGCAGCAGATTTATAAGACTAGACATGTAACTTCTACAGCTGCTACTCATTTCCTTGATGCTTCTGGACTTCTTAATAACAAGACAATAAATAAAAGAGGCAGACAGAAAAAGCTTTACTCTAACCACCAAACAGTCTGCACAACTATTCTAATTCTGCATGAAAAAAAGGAAATGAAAATCAAACACTGAAGATGTAGATGGATTTTCCCAGGCTTAGGTTAGGGGGATGCTCACTCACCGGCTCCTCGAGTTTAAACACCAGGGAGAAAAAAAGGATAAAAAGCACCGCTGAAGACTTGGTCATGGTGTACCTCAAATGACAAAATAAAGGACAAATATTATCAAGAAACAACATATTAACTGATCAAACACAACACTGATAACCTGAAGTTGATGTGCTGATTCCTAAATAATAGAAAATGGGTGAGCCAAGGCTTACAAGCTAATGGTGATGAAGAGGAAGCTCCAGTTGGAAAGTCCAATATCCAGTGCGGTTGCTAAAGCTGTGAATGAGAGGAAAGTGACAAGTCATTTTCTCCATGATGCAAGAAAAACAATGAATTATGGTCTGTAAAAAGAATTAATAGTTTTAAGGTGTTTCGATCATTGAACCCACAAACTCTAAAGAATCATACATTTATTCATAAAAAATATATCAAATAAACTATTTTAGTATTCCACATTAAGTTACCCCCTGTATGGAAATAATATCATAAATAATTATACTTTAAAAGACTTTTAGTCCATTAAACAACTGACAAGTTGAGGTTCTTCCAGATTTAATTTATCCTTATATATTTGTATAATTTATTGTGGCACTCTCTGTGAACTATGGTCTGTAGAAACATTTCTTTTCTCTGTATACAATGTATGTGGAGGAATAATCTCATTGAGCTGAGATTAATTTACATAACAAAACAAAATGATCAGTCTCAATTTTTATTTTGTTGACTGAAATGATAACTGATATAAGTCATCCAAAACCAATTTTGATTTGTTCCCAGCTTTATTATCCATCTATTTCAATCCCAATATAGAGTAAGTAAGAAGTCCAAAAGCTGTAGCAGTCTGGCAAGAGAACACAAGTATCACTTCCCTAAAGTTCAATCCCAATTTCTCCCCTTGATCCTATCCCCCCCAACCCCCAATTTTGAGGGAGTCCTTATGTAATGGCTGAGTGAAGAGGTGAAAGAAGAAAAACTGCTCATGCTTTTATCTATTCTCTTTCTTGAAATATCCAATCAGATGTGATGTGGCTTCAATCAACATGAACTTTAGTCAAAGCTGATAAGGTCTATCTGTTCTGACCGTTGAAAGCTTTGAGATTTCACACACAAAAAAACCACAACCAAAACTCACCTGTGGGGGCAACTTTGCAGACATAGTCTCTCCAGCTCAGAATAGTACGTGGTTTCCCGGTAGAGCACTGCATGAGCCGCCGGGTCAGAGCTGATAGATAGAAGTTGACGGTGAGATGGACCAAGGTCATAAAGATGGGGTAATGGAAGCCCTGCGTGAGAATAAGAAACAATCATACAGGATCTCCCACCACTGTGTCTGAGGGACACTCAAATCCTCAAGTCTTTGAGAGAATACAACAAAAAGATCCACTTACCTTCATCAGCCATTTGTTATAGAATGTGATGCCTATAGAGAAAACATAGTAAAGGAGAACTAGTCCCACAGTGCGGAGTCCCCTGCAGAGGAACTGGACTGGGCACGCCATACAGGACTGCCTGGATCAGCTGTCCAGCAGACAGCTACTGTAGACAGACCATCTCCAAAGTCTGTATGTGGAAGAATAAAATAGGAAACTGACAGTAAACTGTCATATACACAGCTCCGCTGCAGTGTTAACTTAATGGCAACAGTGTTAGCTCAAGTCTGATAAGGTTATCAGCAGCTGGCCGTTAAAACCACGTCAGCTAGCCGTCCAGCCATTAACCAGCCAGCTAATTACCACTGTTTGCTAACACCTGACTACACAGCAGCTACTGTCCCAGAAAATAAACCAAACACTCGGCTAATCTATTAAATCAACTCTGGCATATTGGCAATCAATATAGGCATCTAACACACTGAGTGAGTTGTGGTATCAGCAGGTGGTTATTTGGCTAAGTCTGTCGTTCATCTCCAACTTTATATTGACAAATCCGCCAGATATAAACAATACCATAACTCGCCAGTCTGTATTCCACAACAGTGCTCGCTGACAACTCCTCAGGACGTGTCACTATCGCTTCACAACAAACCTAACATACTGGACTCACTACCAATCGCTCTACTTGTGAGCATTTTTAAACTGTAGCTCACATTATCCAACAAAAATTCCCGGTTTTGTCATAAAAAAAAATATTTGAGGAGGGATCCTGTTTCGGCTCTCACTTCTCGCTGTAGTGGTTCGTTAAAATAATTAATTTAGAAAGGAGGAGGATAAAATAACACACGTGGATGCAGCTAATAATTCAAGCTAGCTACTGTAATGGATGATGAGCCACTCAGTCTTCGTTTTTAAAATGAAATTAAACTTGAATAACTGTCTTCCAGCGTCATGTCGCTTCACTGGCTGACAAAGAAACAATTAAAACTCCCTGTTGAAAAACACTTACCAACAACCGTGTTCACTACATGGCTGAGAGCTGAACTTTTAGGCGTACGACTTCCCTGTAGTTACCAGGTGGCGACGTTAGGTGGCGGTGTTTGTAATGGCTAACAATAACAAATTTAGTCGACGAATTAGAAGCGGAAGTACACCAGTGACTAGAACCCCGGACTGTTGTTGTCCTGGTCCTGTGCTTAAATACGAGGTAAATAAAAATAAATGTTGCTTTTACCACTCTAAAATGCCAATATAATGTCGATGTATTTGTTACCACACCGAGACAAGGCTAAAGGCTTCCGCCGCTGTGAACGTGTGTTTTCCTACAGAATGGCGGAAGAGGAGGACGAGACTGGCTTCGACGAGGAGCTCGAGGAAGGCACCAGTGGGGTGGATGTGGGTCACGGGAAGAGAAAGCGGCTCTTCTCCAAGGAGCTCCGCTGTATGATGTACGGATTTGGGGACGACCAGAACCCCTACACGGAGTCTGTGGATATACTGGAGGACCTGGTGATCGAGTTTATCACGGAAATGACCCACAAGGCCATGTCTATCGGACGCCAAGGCCGCGTCCAGGTGGAGGACATAGTTTTCCTCATTCGCAAAGACCCCAGGAAGTTTGCCAGAGTCAAAGACCTACTGACAATGAACGAAGAGCTGAAGAGAGCTCGGAAAGCTTTCGATGAAGCCAATTATGGCTCTTAAACTCACACAGGGACACGTTTCACACATTTAGTGGATCATTTCTTTCTATTCTTCTGTCCACTTAAGTTCATTGTTTAATTTACTCGTCTGTGTTATGTTGTTTATTACAGTTGAACAACTGACTAAAGTCTTTATTTTACTGCCATGTCATTACAGATTGAATATCAATGACAGGTTATGTCAAAATGTGGAACTGATATTTATAATGGTGTCAAATAAAGCAGCTTACTTTTCTTTTTAACTATAGCCTTGCAAGTTCATTGCCACATTGCAGCACTATTGAAATAGTTTTTTTTTATAACAACCTTCAGATCTCACAAACAGAAAACTGAAAATGTAAAACTATGCTGCACTTAATTTGACAGCCAATGTACTTTCAGCTGCAGCTATTTGCAGTTTGCATAATGTCACTAGATTCTAGGAGGTGTAAATCTACAGCATCTGCTCGGTCGCGCATTGTTGTATTACAATATGACAAGTGCCACATTTTGTTTGGGAAAAAACCCCCCCCCCCCCCCCCCCCCCAAAAAAAAAAGTTTCACAATTTTCTAATAGGAGCAAAGCATAAGTTTTACTCATGGCATCTGGATGTTGTTTGAATTCTGGCTTTTTTTAAAGTTAAATTACAAGAAAATAAGTTGTGGAAAAAAATAGGGGGTTCACCGATCGATCGGCCTCGATTTCCTTAATTTTGTGGGATTGGTGATCGGCCGATCCTGATGTGAAAATCGGCAGATTTCATGCTGTACAAGAAAAAACAGCAAAGATTTGCAATTTGTAATTCAAGCAAGGCCGAAATGAGTTGTGGTGGGGCCGCAAACAAAACATTCAATACAACATACCTTTTCATTTGTATTTGACAAACACTACCTAATAGTTTGTATGCTTTCATAAGTATTGTTAATTGCTTTTTAATAAAATAACATTGGAACAATGAAAGTGAATGCTTTTAGGTATAAAAAAGAAAAATCGATATCTGCGTGTCAGGCCGATCCCTTGAAAAAAAACTTTAAATCAGTGGTTCTCAAACCTTTTTTTCCAGACTGCCCTTTGGAGGAAGAAAAAAATCCCAGCTCCCCCTGCCCTTGTGTATATACAGTATGTACTATGTACTACCGAACTTTTAAGTTTTTAGTACAGCGATAAGCCCATACATCTTTATTTATTACACAAATAATAGCTGATGGACTAATGTGTAATCAAAACGTCAGACATTTTTCTTCAGAGAAAACTGAGAAGAACCATCACAAGTTGGATATACTCAGGTTGCTTATTGTTGTACTAAAAATAAAGTTTTTTCAGTACAATAAAAACTGTATTATGGCCAGAAAGCTCCAGCTGAAAGACTGATTAGCAGAGATGTAATTGATTCAGCTTTCCCAATATGGCGCAGACGGACCGGTTTGATCATTAACTACTACTCGTCAGTAAACCTTTGATACTATTTCATACATACATGGATTTCATCTCACCTGAATTTCCTATCAGAGGTCAAACGCACCTAATAACACCTTACCTCACCAGCGTCACAGGGCTTTGAAAACAGCTGAGTGTTGGGTCCCATCTCCTTAGGGAACAACTGAGCTTTCAGGGGTCTTGTGTTGATTAAATTGACCTTGTTAATAGCATCATTCATAACCTTATTTAGTTCAGGGCTAATATGTCTTTTTTTTAGATGTATTTCCTGCTTGCAGTAACCATCAAGTTTCCTCTTAAAAAACTTGGGCGTCTTATTGATGTGGGGAGGGGTAATGTCACAAGATGTGTTTTGAATTTGTTGTGCTTCATACCGTTTGCTGACACTTTTCACACACATCTCTGCTCATCTTCCAACACATTCACTAAATTCAAGAGCAAGATAAGCATCTTCTTTTCATTCCTCTCACTCTCCATTACTCTCTTTGTCTCTGTCCCCCCCCAGTTTAAGATGCCCTGTTTTAAATTGTGAATTCACCTTAATGTTCACAGCCAGGCATGTTGCATAACCTCATCAGCTCTCTCGCATTTAATAAATGAAAGTGAAGATCTAAAAGGTACTGACACAATGATAAGCAAAGAAAATCTGGCAACAGAAAAACTGCCTGTGGTTCAAACAAAAATGGACAAAAAGAAGAAATAAACAGACTTTATTTAAATTCCTCAAAACAAATTTTTTTACACAGACCATAAATATGACAGACCAACTACAAGTGAGCATGTGTTAGTTCATTTATTCTCTTCAAGCAAATTACTTCTTTATACAGTGAAGTGTTTGAATTAATTGGTCTAAGCAGCAGGTTACAGGCCGCCCATACATCTAGACTACATCTAGATCAGAGCTTTACCAGCAAAAAGGGGGCAGGGGAGTCGCCGGTGACATTGTACACCATGCATATTGCAGAAGGTGGGTGCAGTGAATTTACCTCACTGCAGCCTCACCGTCCTGGCACAGGGTACAATGAGCTTTCTGCGTTCACAAGCAAGTCGAGGATGGGTGTCTCCCAGCCAGCGACCCCCGCCAGGTGTCCTAGCTGTCTGTTGAGGATGTCTACAAGGATGGAGAAGAGAAGCAGTGAACCAGATGGACAGGAGAGAGGGGACTGTTGGGTCAGTGGGATATGAGTGGTGCAGATGAGTCCAGAAAGGGGGTTCACAGGGTGGAGGAATGTCCAAGAGTTTTTCTTGTATTACTGCACATTCTCCATCATCTTGAGGAATTCTGGAAAAAAGAAAAGAGTTTATTAGCCTTATTGATATGGAAAATATTACTTTAATAATTGATTATGGGTGGTAGAAATTTGTAAATTAAGTAGTTCAACTAATGCATCAACCCCATTATGTTCTTCACCATCATCATCACACACGTACCGTCAAAGTCCAACATGCCGTCAGAGTTCTTGTCTCCATCCTTCAGCAGCTCATCAATCTCCTCCTCTGAGATGGTCTCCCCGGAGCTGCGGATGATGAGAGCGAACTCCTCTCTGTCGATGTAGCCGTCGGCGTTCCTGCGGGAAAAGTCAGAACAAACATGGAGTTGTTATCATGAACAGTTACATAACGTAACACAGCGGTAAGACAACACGTGCTAGCCACTGTCTGTGTCATGCTGTGTGCAGTCACGAGAACATACTTGTCGAACACACGGAAGCACTCTGCCAACTCTTCCTCGCTCTTGCCGGCCTGGTCCTCCTTGAGCAGCCTCACCATCATGACCAAGAACTCCTCGAAGTCAATGGTACCGCTACCTGAGAGTCAACAAAAAGCCAAGCAATTGTTGTTGTTTTGGAAGACCAGATAAAGCATTTTACGCACGAACACGCTGGAAATCAAATAAAGCCATGACATGAAATTATCTAACAGATGACATAAAAAAAGACGAAAAGAAGACATTGGGACGAGTTAATGATGCTGGGGCACTTAACGTCATAATCATTTCTCTGCTAAAGAATAAATTAGTATAAACTGTGCGTAAAACACTTATTACGCACGGGTGGTTGCTGTGTTGCTATGAGAGATTTACTATTATTTGTTGCTCACCGTCCTCATCGACCTCCTCGATGATTTCATCCAACTCCTCTCTTGTCGGATTCTGGCCCAGCATTCTCATCACGGTACCCAACTCCTTGGTGCTGATATCACCGCCACCGTCGGTGTCGAACATGTCGAAGGCAGCCTTGAATTCTGGAAAAATAAGATCAGGAAGAATGTTTCTGTGCTCAAAATTGGCTCAGTTTACGTGCATTTTTCTGCTCAGCGGAAATTTGTGTTTCTCAGTCTTCCACAAAAAGGACCGAAATACAGTTTGATTGGTTTTATAATGACACATAAAAGCCTTGGCCTGATCTTAGCGGAGAGGAACTAAAATTGTCCAATTAGATGTTAGAAAAATAAAGAGAGCAGCGGGACTTGGTGATTGGTGAAGTTTATCAGTGATTTTTTTTTTTTTTTAAAGATCGCTATTTATTTGATAGGTAACCTGATTTATAACTCATATATGACAGTGATTACGTGTAGGCCTACTCACCAGCCAACATTTCCTCGCTCAAGTAGGAGCGGGCCTCTTGTTGCGCGTCAGTCTGGAAGAAAGCAGGGGCCACTTTATTATTTCAATTATTACAGACTTCATTTAGGCTTTTATTATTATTTAAGTGAAATCCTTAAGATTGAGCCTACATCTACGTCTTCAGGACACATTCTCATAGTTTCCTGATTACACTTTCCCAACATTAGTTTGGTACCAATTTAGTCAAATCTGATTTGTGTTTTACAAAAAAGAGAAAAAGAAGAGAATAATGTGAATGTTTGAAATCAATATAAGCTAGTTAAGTTGCAACAATAACAATGATGCAGAGAACAAAGATACCTTTACGCATGATGCAGGTGAAATATTTGAGATTTGAGGGACATTTTAGAATATTTCAATTTTTATTTCACGTTACAATATCATGTTTTGGATAACACAAGACAGCATTTATAAGCCATGTGATTTAGGATACAGTGGGCTCTCTCTTGAAAAAAAGCACTCTTGAGCTTGGTGAAAATTAGCCTGGCTATTTCAGGCTCAACACATTAGACTGGCTGTATATGGCCTGCAGACATCCAATCCTCTGGAATTTGACACATAAGCAGAATCTGCACTTTCGCCGATGACACCCATCCTGCTTCTCAGTAGCATCCAATGTTTGGTATCAAGACAATTTGCCACAGACTACAATATGAATTTATGCCCTTTTAAATCTAATCAAAATCACACAAAAATGTTCATATTTGTGACTGAGAATTAAGTTGATAATAGAATAATATATCATATCTAATATGAGAAACATCATTAACAGAAGGAAGCTTCATCCCAGCAAGCAATCCGGTTATTTTTACACTTCCACATGCCTTTATTAATCCTTCATTAACACATGCTCTCCATATGGTTTAATGGCTAATGAATGCCCGGTTTAGAGATAAACTTGGACCAGTTCATCTGGTCATTTTGCACAACTAATTTGTCTTACCATGTTTGTGGATTAGCTTTTCCCCCCCAAATATCCAAGGAAAACAGAAAAGCCCAAAGGAGTGGTCAATCCGTGTGCACCCCAACAGAGAGACTAGACGTCAAGACAAGGTTCAGACACACTTTAAACGGGACAACTTAGTCCCGCCCACTGCCTCTCACAGGCATCCAGATTTAGTATCCTGAACTTTTAGGGTTCTGGGACCAAGGCAAGCCAATCACACCTTGAAGAGTGACACTGTAATGTCTTGAAGTTGCAAAGTTGAGAATGTAAAATGATTAAAAAGTGAGGATATTCAACAGAAATAATGGAATTTTTAGGGGGAATTAATAATGTATTTTAGTGGTAATGTCTTTGGATTTGATAAAACTCAGAAATACAGAAGAGATATAGAAAAGATCTGACCCAGTGAAGCAGCATACACCTTTAAAACCTCATTTACACCTTGAGATACTGCAGCTTCTTGTGGTTACCTCCTAAATTAACCACAGAAAAAAGAAAAAAGAAACAAATCTCCAGGTCATTGCCCACTGGATTTCTGTACAGGCCTTGTAAACATATGGCAGAGAACAAGGAGGGGTTGGGGGGGATTCCTCATTCACTGTTCTCTAGATTTCTAAGTAGGTTATGGCTTTTGTGATGATGAAGTTTCAATCTGGCCGTGAAACTCTAAACCAAGAGAAAAATGCTGCCGGACCCCATCTCACTAGTCCTGACCCCTCCTTAGCCGTGCCCTGAATAGCAGGCAGATTTCAGACTGAGAGGGGGGGTGTGAGGAAAGCATCCATGCATCAGGTGGTGCTGCGTCACCTGATAAACACAACCTGATGCTCCTAATTTGGTGTGCAGTTCCTAAAGGGTGGGGTTTTGAGTACGAAGCAAGAAGACACTAAGAAGCGATGAGCAGCCGAGAGGAAAGGGGCAGGGATTTTGCTTTTGTGGGGTGGTGGGGGCCTTGCAGGCTATAAACCCCGAGGGAGACCAGCACTTTTCAAAAGGGAGAATGAACTCATCCGCTTTGTGACTGCTTGTCTCAAGCCTCTAATGCCAGCGGCTGCTCGGCTTTGCCTCTCATGCTGGGGTGGAGGCTCTGGGGTCACTCGTTCTGTGCTGGGAAACTGCTTCCTAAGGAGCAATAGCAAACAGCCATGAGACTAAGGTGGATCACAAATTCAAAGGGATCAATTTGAACCTGGCACCTGGCATCAGATATGACAGTTCTCTTGTGCTGAATGAGACAGGGAAGCTAAGAGGCTCTATCTATGCAAATCAAGGTGAAAATCCAGTGAAAAGGGTTCTTTGCTTTTGAAACTAGATCAGGCAGATGCAGCTAGCTAGTTTTTTATGTGAGGGGAATGTGGCTTAGAAAGTGCATGGATTTCTTTGTCATGTGAATGCTCACATTGTCTGTGGTCATGCGTCTGATAATTTTAAGGGCAGACAGTAATATTCTGGCAATTACAAGGAAGACAGAGAGGAATAGAAAAGGAGCAACACAGACACATTTTTGTTCAGAATGCATGCAAAATAATTAGCAAAGACGAACAATAAGTGGATGAAGAAATTAGGTTTATTCAGAAAGCACAGATCAGGGTGGAGAAGACATTCAGTTCTGAGGGTAAGTAGGAGGAGGGCGGGGGTTGAAGCGAGTTGGTGTTGCATTTCTGGAGAAACAGCAGCTGCCAAGATGACAGCTGGGGTGGCCGGCACAAGGAGGCGGCCAGGGAAAAGCGCCTTCGTCTTAAAAGGTTTGAATGGATATTTATAGATATCCTCAACGAGCTTCTGGGTTTCATGTGAGGAGATGAAGGATTGAGTGGGGGTGATGATGTTTCATTTGTATCCATATAAACAAACCCAGCAGGGATGACGTTTACATTTGTGGAGGGTTTTACAGCATTCAGAGTTTGCTCTATGCAGACTTCCATCACAAAAGTGATTTTTTTTCTTTCTTTTTTCTCTCTGAGGAACAATCACCAAGGAATGTAGAGCTGGTCTCATTACTGTACGTTTTCCATCATCTTCAGGAACTCTGGAGGAAAAAATACAAAAAAGTGTCGACAAACCAACCCTCAGCCAGTCCTTCAAACCTAGCTAGATAGATTAGTAACTGCGTTGATTGTTTATTAGATCTGTAATATAACTGTATCATTTCAGTTTTTTTCTGTCTTTTTAGCATACAGAGAAATACCAATAAGATTACAGAATTAGACTGAAAATGTGCATATCTAAAGTAAAATAACCTGAAAAACCTGTCACTTTGAGAATACGTAAAAAATTTCATTTCTAAAAGGAAATATTCAATTTAATGATTTCATCATAATCTCAATAACATCTCATTTCAAAATAAAAGTTTAGCTGATTAGCTGAATTCTTGTTTAATACTGTTAATACTTTGATATTTTATTGGGAATTTATTTAGTCATATCATTCAATTATGTAAACATATACATATATTAATTGTCTTTTCTTTCACACTGTATGAGTTACATTGTGCATGTATTTGTGTAAATTACTATTCTGTACTGAGAAAAAGAAAAAAAAATCAATGTCCTTTTGCACTGCCTCCTCATATTTGGTGTAATCAAGTTAGATTGTTGAAAATGTCAGTGGATATTTTCTTCCAAGATAACAGATTGTGTTAAGTCCATATGCAGCTTATTGCTACAAGTAGCTGAATCTTACCATCAAAATCAATTTTTCCATCTTTGTTGTTGTCTGCTTCACCAAACATCTCATCAATATCTTCCTCTACGACAGGTTCTCCAGTGAGATGGAGGATATCTCCAAATTCCTCCCGGTCAACAAAACCATCTCCATTCCTGTTGATATAAAGGATCATCATTTCATTTTTTGGTTTGTTTTCCATTTGTCTTCCATCACCCAACAAATACACAGCACTGACCTTAATCAGAGGGTCTTTCAATTTTCATCAGTCCCTTTATATTCCAGCAACCACAACTGTAACCTTAATAATATATGCAGGAACAAGAATCCAACACAATGCTACTGATGAAAGACAGTTTAACCTGAAGTGTCACTAGGATGATCCAATTATTCAGTTTATTACTGTTTTGTTTCTGTGTGACACTTAAAATACATCTGATGAACCAATGATAGTTTAGTTCCTTCCAACAAATGTCACTTAATTAATTAAAGGTGTATCAGACAGTCAGCAATGCAGTTTCAGCTGGTAACAGAACAAAACAGTAAATCTGAGAAGTAAAACTTAATGAACAAGTTGTTTCACATCACATATGATTTAACCCCTGAATATACCTTCATACAACCTCATGCAGGTCACATGATTTCATTTCACCTCTCATGTCAAGCTGTAGTTGGCTTGTGTTTACTCTCCCTCTGCCCAAAATCAAAGTAAGGAAAATTGTATTTAAATAACACCTAAGTAATCTAGCCCAAAGATGTCTGTTTTTCATTACTTCTGCACTTTATCATGCCTTAAATTTACTTTGTTTTATGTCAGATATTAATTTTTGGTTATTTTTGTCATGCAAAGTCCCATTCGGCTCCGCCATGCTTGACTTTATCTTTTGCATTTTTGTTTTTTGACCAGTGCTTCTGGTTTGATTAATTTAAAACCATTATTGTCCTCATGTGGCTACTTCCTTCCTGTGTGTGAAAGTCGCCCATTCCCCTACAACACATGAATAACTCAGAACTGTCAGCTGATTTTTTTTTTATAGCTCTTGTGAGTCAATTTTTGGCTCCACCAAACAGCTGTTTTTAAAACGATATCATATGTGAACCATA
>JBBBVU010000014.1:25761731-25787940 GCA_037177055.1 Atherinosoma microstoma | reverse complement strand
TTACAGCCTGTGATGGTTTTCAGGCTGTTCCAGACTTCCCGCATGTTGTTCTGCTGAAGCTTCTTCTCCAGCTTGGTCCTGTACAGCTCTTTTGCGTCCCTCAGAATGAACCGGAGCTTCCTATGGGTGTTCTTTATCTCCATCTTGTCCTTGTTCTTAAAGGCCCTCTTCTGCTTATTGTCCCTGTCGGCTGTCACAGCGGTGAAACCCACTAGGAGGTTCTCTGTAATATGTTTATATTGTAAACCCTTTGCCAAAGCAGACTTTTATGACCAATTTTACGGCCCTCCTTAGTCAATGTAACCATAAGAATGAGAACATTTTATTCTGTGATATTAACATAAACTTAATGACAAAAAAACTGAAAAACCCTCTCAGATTATTTGAACCTTATTACCAATGAGGATCACTAATTGATCTAAAACATAAATCGGGGTGACGTGTATTTCAATTGGTTGAGGAGTCGCTCCATGTACAGATGCTACAGCTCGTCAGTGCAACCAACCCAGGTTTAAGTCCCAGCCTGGGGCCCTTTGCTGCTTGTTACTCCCTGCTCTCTCTGACCCCTTTCCTATCAAACTACTGTCAAATAAAGGCCACTAGAGACAAAAAAAAAAAAAAAATCAACAAAGTTTTTACACCTGAAAGAATTCCCATGACCCCTTAACAGGTTTATCTGACCATAGTATAATACTCCTAACATGTAAACTTCCATGAATGCAAGCTTCAAATCCATTCACACCACTTACAAAATTTGGACAGCGTCATGATCTGATTGGCTTGCTAGGGCTGGGCGATACTACAAATTTTGGTATAAATCCGATACCAAGTAAATTCAGGGCAATTATCAGCAATATCGATATTGATACCAATACTTTTTTGTTTGAAATTTCACAATCATTTAATGATTTTGCCTTTAATCATTGATCATAATGAAACACAATGTAAGGAGTTTTGTCAAATAAAACAATTTAATTAACCAACTGAACAGCAGAAGAGAGAAACTTTAATCTTTTTTGTTTGTAAACAATACGAAATAACATCAACAATGTAATAAAATTGTAAAACAACAATTTTTCCCTTTTATCTCACACAAATAAAGTCAACAATGCAAATTTACTAACCAAAGCAAAACCTATTATTTATTTGGCTCTCATTCATATTCTTTGGCTTTTAGCCAACAAAGTCCTTTACAAGAAAAGTATAGATTTCATCACACTGTTATTGATGATACCAATACTAGCATTGGTATCAATAGTATTGATATTTAGCCCTACTGCTTGTTATAGCTCCTAAATAGACCCACCTGTGCTACTCACCTGTTCTCCCTTGTAGCCTCCTTGGGCCACGTCTCCAGTGCCAGATTGTCTTTTGTCACTTGCTCAGCAATCCAGCGTTATTCCACAGCCACTGAACCTTGGAGTTTTTAACCAACTGTGACAAACAGTGCATTAAATCCAGAGCCAAAATTATTTGACCAATTAAATGACCAAGTCTTTATTGATATTGGACACCATTTGATGAACAAAGGTGCTTCATCACCCAGGAATCAATAGTGTGTGAATGAAAAAATAAGATTAATGGCCAGGCTAATTTACAATGCCAGAAGAGTCACAGCGTTAAAATAATGGAAGATCTCATAGATCCAAAGAATTACATGGGGATGGTGAAAGCTGTCAAGTTTACATGCAGGTATGATGAAGATGGAGGAAACGAGTTAATACCATCATAAGCAAACAAACTTGGGAATTTACTGGTTGAAATAAGCAAACTCTTAAAAGCTCAGGGTTCCATATGAAACAACAAAAAGCTGGTGAGGAAAGTGAGTGAATTTCACCATGTCCATCAGAAAAAAGGGAATGAGATGACCTTGGCTACAGAATTGAGGAATATCAGGGACGTAAAGTGGAATGTGCCAACACTCAATCAAATGCCAGATGAGCTGTACATTTCACTGTCTGAGAGCCAGTCTACCAAAGCCTGGACAAGGCTGACAAAGGTATATTTGGCCCAGATAATTGTCTTTAACTGGCACAGGGAAGGAGAGGTAGTAAGCACGCCTGTATCTGCATTTTCATTAAGAGACACTTCTGATCCTCATAAGGACGTGGACTGGACACTCTGAAATGGAGAAAAAACTCTGCAGACACTTCCCACAGATTGTAACTATAGGAAAAAGTGGACGCCACGTTCCAGTTCTTCTGACTCCAAATATGATGAGTGCGTTTGAAATTCTTGTTAAGCAGAGAAAGATAACGCTTATGTTTGCACAACCAGAGGCCACGATCCATTTTTGTGGTTCAGACTGCCTCTGTTGTCCCAAGTCCCAAGTCACTGACATCTATCAGACTTGGAAAACATGCTGCAGCCCTTTTAACAGTGCTGAATATGACAGACACAGAGATGGATCAGCTTTCTTGGATATGACATAAGAATACATTGTGAGTTATATCAATTCAGACCTGAGAAAACACTGCAACCTGCCAAGATCAGTAAAGTCCTATTGGCTTTTGAGCAAGGAAATTGTTTTGATATATTTTGTTTAGTTTTGTTAGATTTCTTTAATCACAAAATTTTGTATCACTTCCACAGAAAAAGTTCAGGGGCCTTCAGGGGTCTGAAAGTGGCATAAGTCACTTTCTAAGCAAAGGTTGTGATTTATGAAAAACAAACTTGATAGGACAATGTGCGCACCTGTACGCAAACTCTGATCCTTGCGCACGAACATTTCGGAGACGGGGAAACTGGCGAGCTGGTGAGATGGGGAATTCGAGCCACATTCATCTTGTGCATTTAGCCATTCATATCAGACATGTAGACCCTTGTAATAATATTCACCGTGGCCTGCAATATGTGTTCCTGTATTGAGCCATACATTCTATAAGCACTCATTTAAGAGTTACAGCCCAGTATGTTCATACATACATCTTCGGCACTTATTGGTACAATAATTGTGACGAGATGTGAAGTAATCAGTGTAATTTCTAGGTAAACATAAATACTGCAGTGACATCGTGCATAATGCTTCACAATGGATATGCTGACACTGTATAAAGGTTCAGCCAATGGCAGGATCAGGATGGAGAGTTTTTACAGAGCACAAAGATTTCCTGGCCTTTGGTGATGACTGGCTGGTATACAGATTTAGATTCCCAGTGCTCTTAGATCTATGTGCTGAACTGGACCCAGTGTTATATCGACCGACCTGCCAGAGCCGGGCAATTCTGGTGCATCTGCAACTGTTGACCGCCCTCAGGTTTCTGGCAACCGGCTCTTTCCAGCGGGAATTAGCCAACAGGTAGGCTTATATGTGTTTGATGTGATGTACAATATGACATTTTCTGCCTAAAGCCCTTTTGAGTCAAATTTAATTATTTCTAATAAGTTCTATCCTTTGGTCTGGAATATCAGTGTAGGGAATAGACTGCAGGCAGGCGCTGCAAGTGATGGCTGCTCCTTTTAAATCAACATTGTAGAAATTCTAACAATTAAAACCAGATTCAGAATTCTTCTGGTATAACTTGCCGGTGACAGTGAATACCCACCCCCCCAGCCATCAGCCTCTTCAAAAACCTGTGGAGGTGTTTGGATGTATCAGGGGCAGACTGCTGTACCCCCCCTAAAGGGTGTGCAGAATAATCATGGCGTGTGGTGTCCTGCACAACAGTGCACAACAGTGACACATCATTCACTCGGCAGCCTTTGTTTTTTGGGATTCTACAAATGTGACCCCCAAATAAAATGTTTTTGCGAGCCTCCACCTCACCAACAAGCACCTCGACTTCGGTCGCCGTGAAATTGCGTTTTTGACCATCGAGAAGCTTAATGACCCTGAAACTCTTTCAGTTTCCAACAAAAAACGGATCCTCCACAGTCCCGTCCTGTTTTGCTACCACCGTTGTCAAGTCTTCCCTGAAACTAGTTACATCACATAACCCCCATGCGATTCAAGCATGTGCAGAAACAACATAGGCCTACACCATCGGAATGATTGTTGGCATGCTTATTTTTCCTGCTGATCTGATTGTGAGAAGGTTTAAACCACCTTGAT
This sequence comes from Atherinosoma microstoma, assembly GCA_037177055.1. Classification (NCBI taxonomy): domain Eukaryota; kingdom Metazoa; phylum Chordata; class Actinopteri; order Atheriniformes; family Atherinidae; genus Atherinosoma; species Atherinosoma microstoma. The sequence goes on along the minus strand of JBBBVU010000014.1, from coordinate 25,783,889 downwards.
CGGATGGAAACTTCTTTCTGATTAAGGCCGTTAAGATCATCTGAGGTGTTCACATGACACATTGTTAATCTGATTAGACTGGATCGGATCAAAAGTGCTCCATGTAAACGCAGATACTGTTTGATTTTCATTGGTCATGGTTCTCGTCATGTGACATGACACTACCCAAAAACAAAACTGCAACCACCATCACTGGGAAGGTATACGTTTTCTGAACCGTGTACTATTTGTCTTCTTATTGACCGACAATTTTTGATAAGAAATTGGTTAATTTCAAATAGACAGCTTCAATCTCATCCTCTCATTTCAGAAACCCACTTTCACAGCTTGTTTCAGTCTCATCACAAATTAGAGAAACTACAACGCTTGTTAAAGTGTTTCTTGTTTTTTGACAAGGGTTTGATATTTTGTGTCATTCTTTATAAAAGAGAAACTGATGAGTGAGAGGGTTGATGGAGAAGACAAGAAGATAAAGGTTCCGCTAGGAAAAGGGTACAGAAGAAGGATAACAGACATTAGAGAAGCAAAGGGGTATGATGAAAGCATAGGGGGCTGATGGGGGAGGAGCAATGGCATAACTCCAGCCTTATTCAGGGGGTGCTTGTCTAGAAGGCTCAGCTGCTGCTCTGCAGAATGTCCAGGAATAGAAGGAGGTGGAGACGAAGGTAGAGGAAGAATGAGAAGACGACAGAAAAGAGAACAAGAAATCTGATAACAAAGAGGAATACAATTTCCCTTTGATCTTGTTTTATTCATTTATTTTTTTCAAACAAATCAAGGTCCTCTCCCCTGTGCACACGTTATTCCCTCATCCAGCCAGCAAGGGGGGTTTTCGTGGAAAATATTGAGCTGGCTAAAGCATCAGGTGGTGCTGTCAGTCAGCAGGCACCAACCAGACATTCAAAGAAGGGGTGACATAAGCTGGAGGGTATGGAAACTGAATTTGTACTGTGGCCCTCTGGGAAAGGCAGGAGGTGCTGCCTGCTGGAGGAGGTGATGATGGAAAAAAGGAGCTGAAAGGATAAAAACTGTGAAATCAGAGAATAAACAAAAGAGAAAAGCACTTTATGAATAAAGATTGATTTGATTTGATAAATACCATAAAAGACCAATGGTGTATTTCATACTCTCAGTATTCAAGCAAGATTTAAAGCCCCAGTGTGTGAGAATTACTCCCATCTAGTGGTGCTCTAATTGAATGCAAACAACCGAGTCGTGCCCTCTGGCGCCTCGCTGTTTTAGCATGTTATAACCGCTACCGAAGCCCGTCAGGTGATGAGGTACAGGACGATACATAACTCTGTTTATTTTGGTGTTAACTTACCATTCCAGCAGAAAGCCCTCTGCGTCAGTTTTGAAGTCCATGTCCTTAAAGAATTATCTCCATCTGATAAGCTACACCGATTTAGACAGTTTTTTTTTTCCTGGTAATTATTTCTTTTACTTTTCATGGCTATTTTTGCTCCCTCTCACGGGGCAAATAGTATGGATGGCCCTCCATTTCAAAGGTTGAACAATCTGTCTTTGCTTGTTTCTCCTCCTCCTCCCCGGACAACACACAGGGATTCACAGCTAAAACGTGTAAGGCACACAAGTTTGACCCCTTTCAGCTACCGTATTCAAAGATGGTGATGCAACATGGCAGCCTTCAATTGGGTGCACCGCCACCTATATATTTATAAATAACGCTTTCATTTGCACACAATTGTGATTAGACTTCAGTCAAATACGTATTTATGAAAGTGCTGTTTTTTTTGCTTGTAGCAAGAAGGCAAGAAGTTTCTCACAGCTAACTTTCTGCTCCAACATTCCCCGTCTCTCAGACCTGGCTGAACTGTGCATCACCAGCTGCTGACATGCTGAACGTCACACTCGCTCTCCTCCTCTCCAGCTTGACCTTTCTAAAAGGGGCTGCGATGTAAACAGTGTCATGTCTCTGCACAATGACACACAACTCTTGCAATCAGTTTTTTCTTTTTATGAAAGTAATCTGGCCAGTTGCGGTCAGAATGACCTGTGGCTGAAATAGATAGAAATTATCCTATTTTCTCTGTACTTAATATCAAAACTTGTTTTAATGAAAATTCATGTAGGGAAAGTCATCAAGGCATCATAATTTTATTTGACAAAGTTATGAATCATACAAATTTTAAAACTGACCATTGTGGTTGTTTTGGTGTGAAAAGCATATAATGTATACAAAAATAAAGATTTAGCACAAAGATATTCCTCACTACAGATTTCCATTTCTGCCGGTGCATTGTCAAAAGCCTGTTGAGTAGGCTACTGTAGCTATGGATACTGTCTGCTCTCTTTGGGTTATATTGAAATATCAATTCATTATGAAATACTGTGATGTATAAATGCATTTTAAAATGCTATTTCTAAAAGGAGAAATAAATAACACAATTCATAAATGTAGTTACAAATACCTTTCCATTTCATACATAGTGCTGCCAAAGGCAGGCCAAACCAAAAGAAAAAAAAACTTTGAAAGTTGGGAAAAAAGACCAAAAAAAGAAAACCTTTGAACTGCCATTTCACTGGTCTTTTCTTTACTTGTTTCCTCCATTCTTATTTCACATCAGTTATCAGTTAAAGTTGTAGTTTCTTATTTTGAACACTAGATGAAGTCCCAACCTAAGAGTTGGTCCAGAATTCTCCCACTGCACTGCACTAATGAGTTAAATTAAAACAGATGCATCTGCACACACCCTTTCAATGCAGTGGAAGAAATGCAGGGGCGTTGTTGGTGGGTGATCCAGAATATTTCATACATAGGATAAATTATGTCAGTCATATTTATGTTGCTAGAACATATTTGCATTTAATTTAAAGTTCAAAATAAAGTAAATGGTGCAGGACTTTTATAGTTTGTGTTTGAGCCAGATCTGTGCTGATCTGGAAGGTTTGGCTCAGGCTTGTGTACTTGTGTGAGCCATAGAGACAGAAGCTCTTTAGTTGGGTTGCTTTAAGTTGCTTCTTGCTTGATCCTAGTTTATAAGTGGCTATCATTTAAGTCAAATTGTTATGTTAAATCATTAGACATTAAAAATATTGTACGTACTGGTTAATTCTTTCATTTAATTCTTTAATTGTTAAAACAGTTTTTTTTTTTTATTTATTGAGAATAAAGCAATACAGTTTTTTTAATCATTAACGTATTTTCCGTACTATGCTGGAACACCAGATTTCAGGGCTCTTCCACCTGTCGATTCCCACTTGAACACTGATTATGATAATAAATACTAATACATTTTATTTAATAGCGCCTTTCTAAACACCCAAGGACACTTTACAAAGGTACAATAAAAACACATAAAATACAAAGACATAAATAAGAATAAGCTAAAAAGAATAGAAAATACAAAATGCAGGAAAAAAATAAAAAAAGTCATGGATAAAATGCAGTTTTAAACAAGTGAGTTTTGAGTTTAGATTTAAAAACGGTGAAGCTGTCTGAGTTCCTGATGTAGGGGTGGAAGTGAGTTCCAGAGTTGGGGAGCAGAGCTCTGCTCCATTTTATCTTATCTTCATTGAGGGTTTCTTTTTTTCTCTCTCTCATTTTATTTCAAGTTTGTTTTTAATGCTTCTAATGTTTTGTGTAAAGCACCTTGAATTTTCTTGTACATAAAATGTGCTATACAATTAAACTTGCCCTTCCTAATCAAATTAAATTGATTTTTTTTTTTTTTTTTTTTTTCAAAGTGAACCCCTTTATAAAATCAGGGTTTTTTTGGCAGTTTGTTGGTCAGGAAGTTTGAGGTGTACAATTCCAAGGAGGAAAAACATTAGAAGTGATCTCAGAGAAGCTGCCCATCACTCTGAGAAAGGTTATAAAGCCATTTCCATGGTCAGTGTCAAGTTTACTTTTATAGTACATTTAAAAACAAGAATTGAGCAAAGTTATTTTTAGTGAATTAAATTGGTGATCAATAACCAGGTACTAATACATAATGAATTGCAAAAACAATAATAGCAAGTAATAAGTAAGAGCAAAAGGACATGAAAGCCAAAGAAATACAGAAGATCTGTTTAGATGTTATACTTGTACGGTCTGAACAGTGTGCATAAGGTTAACTGTTCCACAGATATAAAACATCCAAAACTCCATCATCTTTGTATTTTAATCCGGCTCTCCGAATATTTTAAAGAGACTAATTATGTCATACAGAAAACATTTACAACAAGTTGCAGTAAAAAGCTGGTTCTGCATGACAGTAAATCATGGACTTACTTGGAACAGTGTCATATTGTGTTTAAGATCTGTTGAGGAACTTTTTTTTTTCTTATCACATCCTGATTCATAAAACCTTATAATTTAAAGGGGGCTCACTTGACTTATGTTCTGGTCCTTGCATGTCGAATGTAATTTTGGACCAGTTTGCTTCATGATACCACAGAAATAACTAACCCCACAGAGTAACTCTCCTGTGTGATAAAAGATAGTATTGCTGTCATAGGATCTTTCTTTTTTCATTAAGAGATGAACAGCTGCCAGGTGAAGGGTAAGTTCGTTAAGATTTGAATTGGTTTCTAGCACCAGGTGGCAGTGCACGACAGCATACTCCTTCAGTGATCAAATAACCCAATCCTGTTGTGAGTCAGACATTTTTGTTTTATAATTGCTGTTCATTGAATTGTCTATTTGTTTGCCCTGTCTTTTTTTTCTTCACATTTTTTCTTAGGCAAGGCAAGGCAGGTTTATTTGTATAGCACATTTCATAAGACAGCTCAAACCGCTTTACATAAAACATTAAAAGCATTACAGCAAGGTGCAAAAGAAACATAAAAAGACTAATTAAATCAGCGTAAAAATAATATTTTATTTATTCATTCATTCATGGATGAATGAGAATATATGATGAAAAATAAAACTGAAAAGAATAAAAGAAATGAAATAGAAACATTTTTGTGATCTTTTTTTGAGGAAGACCTGTAAAAACTCGAGCCTACTGAAAACAAATGCATGGACAAGTTTTAACAAATCATGTTGAGCCATCAGTTCCCTTATTTTAGATATAAGAGGATGGTTTGGTTTGTGCTTTATTATGGTTGATAAAGTTTAGCCCAGGGTCTAAAATGACAGATTTCTGGTTGATCCTTATTTCAGCATTGCTGACTGAAGCTGGAAACTGATCTTTGGATGCTCATCTTTGTTTCCAAACACAATTATTCAGCTTTAAAATAAACAGATGCAAGCCGTTGTTACCTTCCTGTAGCAGTTTTTTCTTTATTACATGGAGGGTACATTCTTTTATAGAAATTCTAACCTTTATGATTAATACAGCATGTTTTTCCTTTTTCTGCTTATAAAAGCAGCAGCAAAAAGAAGTTGGAGCACCTTTAACTCTACCCAGTGCAGCATGTCTGAGCTGCATAAGATGCATAATCATGCATCACATCTAATCACAATGAAAAGTGTAAATGCAAAAAGAAAAAGATAAATATTCATGTAGATACTTGAGCTTTCTGTGGGCGGGCAGTGTGATCAGGCTATAAAAGTGGACAGAGATGCTGGAGGGAAACTGAGTCGCACAACGCCTAAGAAAGCGGTTGCAGCATCTCTGCTTAAATTTTTTAAACTACTTGGATCAAACTGTCATCAGTTCCACGATGTCGGTTATGGAGGCACAAAATATCACCGACTGCAACCTCATCAGCCAGGATAACCAAACTCAGTTACGCACAATCGAGCAGCAGGACGCCTCTGACCTTTTTAACTCACTGCTGCCTTATGAACAGACAGTTCCAGTGCTGATATGCATTTTTGTTTTCCTGACTCTTTGCTCATGTCTGATAAACGTGCTCACTTTGACCAGCATCGGACAGTCCGACGACCTCTCTTGGCAGCCACGCTTTTTCTTCTGTAAGTGCCTGATCTTCAGCGACCTCATACAGACCTTAACAATTGGTCCAACAGTCATTCACTCACTTGTCCAACGCCGAACGATAGAGCCAACACTCTGGTGTTACGTTCAGTACTTTATTGGGTCAGTAAGTATTTTCTCCAGCCTACTCACCATCACCTGCATGACACTGGAGCGCTACCTGTACATATGCTATGCCATGGAATATTTGTACATTCTCACTCAAAAGCGCCAATGGCTGGCGCTCATTCTGATTTGGGGTATTTCCGTCTCTGCCGGCGTCATCAACTTGAGTTTGCTGCTGCTTACAGAAAGAGGAGAGAAGAATTATCAGACTTTGGGGCTCCTGTGCGAGCCGGACACAATAGAACAACACTTGGGGTCCCCTCGCGCACCTGCCATCTTTCGGAAAGTTGTTGGTCCCCTCACTCTGCTCATGTGCTTCCTGGCACACGCCTTCTCCTACTTCAGGATGTACGAAGCCGCGTGCAACGTCGTGGTGGGTTTCAAAGTGGCGAATGTCAAAGCGCGCAGGACAGTGATGTTTTACAATGGGATGCTGTTCATGCAACTGCTGCCGCTGCTGATTAAAGTCGCCTCAGACGTGATGTGGGAGTTTAAGGGGATCGGAATGGTAGAGAAGACATTCCAGTCTGGAGGCACCTGCAAGCTGAAGGCGGCACCCTCTGTCACAGCGGCTGCCCTTCACGTGTCCGCGCTAATATTCATTTTAGTGCCACCTTGCATCAATCCACTTGTGTACGGGCTGAGGAATGTAGAAGTAAGGAATGCGCTGACAAAAATGATCTGGTGTAGAGTAGAACAGCATAGAGGAGCAGTCGTTCTGCCAATGGAGATAAGGAATGGAAACGTTTTGGGTCAAAACCAAGCTCTGGCGGCCTAAGCTGCTCTCCAAAACCACAAGGATGCTTTCTTCTGCAGTTTGCATGACAGTGCCATTTTTGTTTGTCCATTAACAAAGAGCAGCTCTTAAGGAAAGCAGAGAAGGCTCACAAATCTTGCTAGTCTATTTAAAATATTGTTTTTCAAATAAGAAATAGCATTGAAATATGCCAATCTATACTGTGAAAAGTACACAGCCCGTCTAGCGACATCATTTAGTTTAACACCTGCGCTTTAAACCCACTAACTAATTGTCTCCTAATCACAAGATATAAATTTAATATATAAGTGTAATATCCCATTTATTCATGATTATATATATATATATATATATATATATATCTCAAGAAGGAAGGTTTATATAGCCTATCTATATGCTATCCTAGAGTAGAGAGACAATTGTCTTTTTCTATGGGTTTTTTTAGTTTAACACTATGTGGCAAGAGAGATTCCACAATTAAGTAAATGATAGTTGTCCAACAATGCCACCTTGGGAATTTCACCCAAGGAATGTTACCTTAAAGCACTCAGGTTTGTTTTTCCTCACAGAAAGTTAAGGAGACAGGTTCTGTTTAAAAAAGGTAAAAAGGTTTATTTAAAATAAAAATACAACCTGGGATAAAATAAAACTAGGCTTACTGGTTGTGGAGCAGGCCAAAATTAGGGGGGCGTCTCAACAAAACAGAGACAAAACAAAGTCACCCCACAACAAACCTTTGACTCCGTGCCACCGAAATCCAATTTGTGCTGGTCACATGCACACGCCAAAAATAAGGAGATGCAGGTCCACCACCAGACCTAAGTCTAGCTGCAAAAAAATAAAAACAAAATGTTAATTTAAAAAGAAACAGTTCTTAAAAAAAATTAAAAAATAGCTTTTAAAAGAAAGACACACACAAAAAGAAAAAAACCAAGAGGCAACAGTCTCTAAAACTACTTGCGACGCAATCCTTATCTGACCAACATCCTGCAAGACCTCGTTTAGGGCAAATCAGCATCTGGCTACAGCAGACACAGCAGCAGGAATGCTGGTGGCGGTGCGATGCAGGGCATGCTTGGTGTTTACCAGGAAGACGGAGCCGGTACTGCACTGTGTCTCCCCTTGGTCCTCTGTCTCCCCTTGGTCCTCTGTCTCCCCTTGGTCCTCTGTCTATCAGGTTATTAGAACCGGTTTAACTGTGCTAGTAATGAGACCATGACAACAACTCACCGATCAGAGCAGGGTCCCACACCTAGGAGGAATCTCTCATTTCCCACAATGTGCAAGCACCTATAAATAAAGCCATTTTTAATATAGCCACCTGCAGAGTTAAGTGCGAGTGCCAGGACAACATACCAGTCAAGCCAACGCTCCAAGACGTCAGGGCAGATGAGATCTTTACAGGATCCTACCTGATTTTCCAGCCACGGATCAAATATGGCACCAGCTCGAGTTCAGGCTACTTGCAACAACCAGATCAGCTGTTATTACACGGAGAGAGTTACGCTGCCGTTGGCTGAACACCAAACGTAATCAGCCTTACCTGAAACTCATCAGGTGAGCTGCTATTCTACTACAACGAGAAGTCCCCGTCGGGCTGAAGACATATCAGTCTTCCAGACTTCAGAGCAGTGTCACTTGCGAAATGAATTGTTTAGCCTATACATCATTTCCACCTGATTCAAATTAAATGGTTTCACCAGGATCAGCTTCTGGTAGGTGACTCATTCAGTAGAATTAGGCGTGTTGAAACTGGAAAATATCCAAAACATAAGAACCGAACCTGCCTACTCCTAAATTAGGCGTAATTAGGTGCGTTTCCATTACAGTTTTTCGCAAAATAAAAGCGATATTTCAGAAATTTCGACTAAACTTACAATTGCGATATAATTGCTGGGATAGGCTCCAGCCCACCCGCGACCCTGAATTGGATTAAGCGGTACAGAAAATGGATGGATGGACAATTGCCATATGCCGGCGTTTCCACTGAATGGTGTTTAGCGCATAAACCGTAATTCACGTAAAATCTCATCCCGCGAGACCCCACTCTGAAGAAGATGGAGATGTAAAACATTTTATGTTTTGGAGCATGTCGCTGTTGTTTGTTATCAAGGAGGACGGTTATATTTTTCTGTTTAGTTATTTGTAAAAGATTTCCGTCTCCAACTCCATTCATACATTCCGACCCATCTTTACTGTAAACAAATTGGTCACGCCACCCCATGTCACGTCCACTGAAGTGAAAATGCGGAAAAGGTGTTTCCGTTACACTTTTGCGAAATACTTTTATATCCATAGGCTACGTCTGAAAAAGCACCTCCTGGGAGCGTAAAAACCTTTTGCGATATTTGACAGTTTTTCCGAAATATAGGTGTTTCCATTACCAGATTTTTATTGCAATATTTAGGTTTTGCGCAACTCGACGGGTAGCCTAATGGAAACGCACCTTGTTGTATCACAATTATGGAGGAGTAAAAGTGCCCCAATTTATTAATTAAATACATAATTAATTAATTAATAATTAATTACTTAAATGTGTCATTAATTTATTAAAATTGGAATTAAATATATTAAATGTATCACTAATTCATTAAAATACAATTCATTGTATGTAAATAATTTTATATATAATTATATTTCACTATTTAATTAATTATTTAATGAGCCTGAGTTGGAGTGTATCATGAATTCATTTTATTTGTCAACACAACCCATCAAAATCAGTGGGCGGGACATCTAAACTCCTCCGTTCATCCAATTGGCCTTGATTGGAAGGATTTTTGGGTCTGAACAAGAAGGAAGGTTTAAACCTTTTCAGGATCTAATCAATAGGAAAAACTAAGCATGTCTACACTCATTCTGATGGGTTCTGTGATGTATGGTATTTTTGCTTCAACCACATTGGGGTTAGCTGATGTGAAGAGTTTCAGGAAATACTTGAAAAACTGCTTGTATAACTGTAAGGACAGATATCTGCATCTCTTTTAGGAGAACTGAAGATGACAGTTATGGTGCTGTGCAGCAAAACATCTCACAAACATCTAAATCTGGAACTTCTTCAACACTGAGGACAACTAAATTGCTCAGATGATCGTCTTTGTGTTTTGATCTAAAAATATATATTGACAATTAGAATTTTCTAATTGTGTTTCTCAGAGTCTCTGTTATAAGATTTGCATCACATTTAGGTTTAATCAGAATAATTGAATAAATAAATAAATTAACTACAAAAATTAAATGTCACATATCTGACTTGATAACACACCTGCACGTTTTTACTTTAAATATGTATCAGTATGTAACACCTCATGTCTGCACTGGAATTTATACAGAGAATAAAAACATGTAGACCAGCTAGAATAAAAGATGGATCCATTTGGATTATTTATTATTATCAAAGCCTGTTTTTTTTAAATTTATTTATTTATTGTTGTTTGTTATTTTCCATCTCACAGTGATTATTAACCTGGTTTAACCAGGGGGCAAGGTTCTAAAAAGTGTGTGTGATTATAATTAAGTATAGGTATATTATAAGTATTGATGTCACCAGACATAGGGCCAGATCTATCAAGGTCCCAATCTGCATGTAGTAATTTGCCTGTGCAACCTAAAACTTTGCAGCACGGCGAGTTTGAAGAGAAGAAAGCGCAAAATGAAACATACGCAGTGAAGATGGAGATATTAGTGGAATAGACAAAAAGGAATAATGAAAAAAAAAAGTTTAAATGAAAATAATACAGGTATACATTAGCGTGTACCTTTTAGTAAATCAGCTGCAACATGTGCATGTGCTGTCAAGTTTGCACACATTTTAACTCGCGCAGACCTTTGATAGATCCGGTCCTATAGTATGTAGAAAAGCCTTTTACTGTTTTTGAACATTTCTTAGAGAACATATGACCCTGCGTCAATTGAATTGTCAGTGTTTGTGTATTGTATGCAGTAAAATAAATGTAATGCTCCCAAACAAAATGTTGAAGGAGCCACCAGTTGTCCTGTAAGTCAGAGGGCCACAATACAAAATGTTTTGCTGATATTTTGATCTTTGTTTTATTTATTCTCAAAATAAAGTCCCCTCTGAACTATTGGAGGAATGCATTGTAGTTTCATCAGTGGTTTTCATCATAAATAAAAAATTTAATATTTCATGAAAGTGTGTGGACTCATTTAATATTTGAGTGGCTGTCAATTACAAGAAGACCTATGTGTTAGTATTCAGTGACTAAATTTCCAAAGTGCAATTGGCCAAGTTGGCCTCCCATCCTCAACAAAACTTTATGAAAACAGTCTCAATCGTTTGTGCTGAAGAAATTGTTTGTGCCGCTTTGGTTTTTAATTTGGTTTTTGTGTTGGTTTATAAAGGTAAATCTGAAAGGTAAGATTGACCTTTTAAAGAATATTCAATATCTCAAAAACTAAAGAAATTATCTTTTTTTCATCACAAACGATTGAGACTATTTTCATAAAATTTTATTGAGGAATGGGGGGCCAACTTCACGCAGGTAGAGTTTTGATATCCAGTTGCTGGCATATGACATGGTGCTGTAAAGCAAAATACAGCTGTCATAGGATGCTACGGGCTGGGGGAAAAACAGAACAGTTGTGAAGTGCAGTTTCTCAGGGATGCTGCAGGGCAGTGACAGCTCCAGGAATGTACATAATTCTTGTCAGAATCCCATCAAAATTAGTCAGTAGCATAGAGTTTTAGAGGTCACAAAGTTGGGTGTTGCTTTGAGTTCAAAGACAATCTGTCAATAGAGTTATGTTGATCAAATCCAGTACAGATGTATTAATTAAAGGAAAAACTTCCTTAAATAGTTTAGTTGAGATGGGGTCTAAAATGCAAGTTGAAGGTTGAGAATAAGTTAAGTTGGTTAGCTGTGAAGAACAGGGACAGTTCAAACATAAGTCAAGTTTCAGAGATGTCTCTAATGCTGCAGGTGAGTTATCAATAGTGGGGAGGATACCTGGATTATTTTCTCTAATAGAAATTGTTTTGTTTATGAAGAAACTCATGGTAACAGCACTATCTGACAAACATCTACTATAGTGACACTTCTTCTCAGCCATTGCATAGTCAAATAAAGTAAACTCAAACGTTATTAGGAAATTATCAGACAGGGGCAAATGGCAGTTGAGTTTGATAGACATATCACCATCTAATCTTTCAGAATGGGCCAGTTAAAATGATTAGATGGTGTTTTTTCAATCCTGTCCGTTTCACAGGGGACTTTTTTTATTTTATTTTAGTATTTAGAGCTTTTACTTAACTAGCTGCAATTGGTGTGTGAAGGGGATTTTAAGCAATATACGAAAAAATGCTCCTGGAAAATATATCCCACCCTTCCTTTAAAGCAATTTAGGAAGTAAGGTTACAAAAAAAAAAAGTGGGGGTCAGTCGGTGATAGAAGGGAGGGCCCAAAGACAAAACCAAACAGATGGAAAACAGGCAGGTGTTTGAACAAAATCTGTAAACAAAACCAAAAGCACTGCAATGTAAGAAATCCAAAAGGTTAACATCAAACCAACGAGAAAATTAGAACAGACTGACAAAGGGGAGCAAAAATTAGGATAACCTGACAAAGAGTGACAAAAGAAGGATTTGGTGAATAGATGCAGGTTAGTAATGAGCACAGGTGGTAACATGGTGATTGAGTTTCAAGACAAAGGTTACTGAGGACATCTGGGATTGGAGACAGCAGAGAAAACCAAACTGAAGCAAGAAACTGAAAATTTGGCTCCACAAAATAAAACAAGAACAAAGGCAAATACAAAGAGAGACTGAATAATGACAAAGAACACCTGAAAACTACAAGTAACTCCTGAAAACCACAAATAAACAAATAAAACCACAAGGAAAAAAAAATGTCAAGACTCAACACTTCCATAGACCATGATGAATAATGTTCAAAACTCTCTATACAATTCTGTTTAGGTAAACAAGCTATTGCTGATATAAATTTAATTTGATTAAATTCAATTAAACTTTTTTTGTATTCAAAGTCATCTCAAGGCACTTTTAAAGTCCAACTCACTGTAGCCTAATTGTAATCCAATCAAAAACAAATCCATTATATCAGTGGTTCCCAAATATTTTGAGGCGCAACCCCCAAGATAACAAATGTTGGTGAAGTCTAAGTTCATTATAATGGCGGTACAGTATCAGAAATGGTGACCGCTTTTATTCTGGCTATGTGAGGGTCATACACTATGTAAGAAGAGTCAAGACCTTAATAATATATAATCAATAGTCCAAAATCACCATAAAAGGTGGCAGAGGTCACCATTTTTGATAGCCATCAGAATCTGTGGCTTTATTGTGCCTGCATTATTATGAACTTAGGGTGCTTTCACACCAGGATAGTCCACTAGACTCGGTACGATTGGGGCCTAGGTTCAGTTAGGGGGTGCCACATTCTTCCGAACTGAGATTGCGTTCACACTACACAACTCAAACGAATTGGACCTTTTGAATAACATGTTCCTTTCTCCGCTAGAGGTGACACTGCACCATGAATTTGTGAAGAAGACAAGACACACAACAGAAGAAAACTCATTCAGCTAAACACAGAGCTGCATCAGATCCAGCGGTCCTTGGTTGATCATACTTCTATCCAAACATTTTCCGAATTATTCCACATCTGACCGCAAGCTTTTTCCCGACCAGAGCCACCTGTCCTTCCACACACGTATGTTTTGGTTGTGTTTACCAACGAAGCCACACACTGAATCCACAATGCACTTTGATTCAAGCGGACCAAATGCAGTAAGCGGTCTACAAAACAAACATCCGCGTTTGTAGGCGGACCAAGTCTGCTTGTTTGATCCGAATCCGAATACCCCAAATGAAGCAGACTTTCCAAGCAAACGGATTAGGATTCGAATCAAAAAGGCTGGTGTGAATGAGCCCTTTAGAATTATATACAAGTGTCTTCCACACCTCTCACATTTTTTAGGACGTACATGCAGAGAAATGTATACTAGCGCCCCCTGTGGTCACAGATTCTGATGAGTCACAGGTTTTGGTGTATCATCTGTTTGTTTACATCCGCTAGCTAGCATGGGATGCATGCAAAGCAAAACTCAGCCGTAAAGTTATGCATGCGTCCCAGTTCAAAAAGTTGTAGCTATAGTGCAATTTCTCAGCTGCAGGACGCTGCAGGGCTACGATGGATCGGTGGTAATTTCTTTAACACGCGTTTAATGCACGCACCATCAGAGTAATTTCAGGAAGTGACGTAGAAAGCAGGTTGTGCTTCTGAAGCAGAAACACAGACCGGATATTTACACGGACACACTAGCTTTAAAGTTCTGCAAGGTGGTTTTCTAGAAAATATTGAGGTAGTTTATCAACTAAGTTCTTCAAATAATGCAGGAGAAGGCGGCTCAAACCGACCATGGGTCGAGGAATAGAAAATGAAACTTAAACTTTTAGTTGGTGACACGCAGTTTGCAGTTGTGCTGCATTCAAGGCAACTTGGAAATAACTCTAACAAACTATCTCACACAAGGGCAACTACAATATCAAACTGATACTGTGTAACTTTGGACCCAAATATTAGCCTAATGTGAGTAATAATGGATGATTTCTGGGGTCAATATACAGTGCTTGACGCATGTCGGTGCTCTGAGGGGGCTGCCCTCTTCAGAAACCAGACATCTCTGCAAAGGCCTGGTAATAAGCAATTAATTTGAGTCAGGTGTGTTGGAGAAGGGATGCATCGAAAAGTTCCAGTTTTCATCGTCAAAATGGTGAAAACATTAGAAATGATCAATATTGCTACAACTAAATACTATCTGACACCAATTTGTCACTGATTCTGTCTTTTAAAAAGAAAAAAAAAGATCACTTAGTTCACTTGATGAATCAAACGTACATCCACATTCCTTTGAAAAGTATCTTCACAGAACAGCAAAGCAAACAAGCCAAACAGGTTTTGGTGTGTTCCAGTAAGATATAAACTACTGTACTGTTTTGGCCTGTACAATTTACAACTGAAATGCAGATAGCTTTTGTGCTTTAATGTCAGTGGACCATCTGAATGAAACCTGGCCTGTAATGCAATTCCAACTGTAAATGTGTCAAAAACTTTATTATAATTTGTTATCGATGTGAAGGAAAAAAAAGAACAAGGAAGTTAACTCTCAAAATGTCAGTGAATGCTTTGTTGGTATTTACCTCTCTGTAAAAGAATGAGGAAGTCTTAGAGTATCCACAAAAAGGGGAACACACAGTGTTTCAGTCAGACAGTCTACAATCTCATGGACTCAGCCTTCACTGCTGTAAGATTATTTTCTAAATAATATGTTTTGTTTTCTGACTTAATTTTATTAACCTTTGGATGATCCTGTAAAGATGCTGCACAATAATTATTAGATCAGATGTAGATTATTAGCTCTGAGTCCTGACAATCTTATTTTTGTTCAGGTTTAATTCAAATATCAATGGATGCTGTGATTCTAAATCAACCAGTCTGTCCAAATGCCAAGGACAGTCTGTCATGGACGTCAACCCCAAGCTGTTCTGAGAACAACCTGAAGTTTATCTGTGAGTTTCAGCCCGGACCTGGACCCCTGCAGATGTATTGTGATGAAGACGACAGTGTCTGTGTGGATTATGAGTCAGTGTCAGTGATCCTCCCTGCACAATGCAGTGTCTATCAGCTTCGGCTTCGGATCTGTATGCAGGTATGTATACAAATTCAAAATGGCCGGTGTGTAAATTCCTACTTTAAGCCCATTAATGCTATTAATGCCATTGTCACTGCTAAGCGGCACCCTACTACTCAGTGAAAAATATGGACACCTAAAGGGAATATAGATATAGAATTTCATTGGAAGCCCGTGTAGTTGCTGCAGAACAGGTGTAATATGACAGAAGGAGGGGTTTCTGAAAATAATACGGGCAGCAGAGTTTTGAACCAGTTGCAGTTTATGGAGGGATTTATCAGGTAAATCAAAAAGAAGGGAGTTGCAATAATCAAGACAGGATGTAACCAGGGAGTGAAGCAGAATAGCCGTACTGCTGGGTGTGAGAGATGGACGTAAACCGGAGATGTGACATAAGTGAAAATAAGCTAAACGGGTGACATTGTTTATGGGACTGGAATGATAGATGATAGAGTGCTGTCGAGGATGACACCCAGACTCGTAACCTGAGGGGAGGTAGAAACAGAGAAGTTGTCAATAGAGATGGAGATGTTGCTTATCTTGGAGAGAGTGGATTTGGTGCCCATGAGAAGGGACTCAGTTTTATTGCTGTTTGAGTTTTGAGTTTGAGAAAATTTTAAGAATGATCTGATTTCCTGTAAACAGTCTGAGAGGGGAAGTGGGTGGGAGGGAGGGGGTGGGGTTGGTGGACAGGTAGAGCTGGTGTTATCCCCGTAGCAATGAAATTGAATATTGTATTTATGAAAAATATTGCCATGGGGGAGGAAGTATATAATAAACAAAAGAGGGCCAAGCACTGAACCTTGAGGTACACCAGAAGAGATGGGAAATGGTTGGGATGTAAATGATTGTTGAACAACCTGAGTGCGGGATGAGAGATACGATTTAAACCAGTTCAGGGGTGTGTTAGATAGTCCGATGGCAGCTAATCTGTCAATAAGGATGGTATGGGAAACTGTGTCAAATGCCGCACTCGGGTTGAGAAGTATAAGAATGTTAAGAAGTCCAGAATCAGCGGCCATGAGCAGGTCATTTGTAACTTTGACAAGAGCAGTTTCTGTGCCATGAAGTGGATGGAAGCCAGCTGGAGCTCTTCACATAGATTATTAAAAGAAAGACACCAATTCCCATCTTGTGCTTGAAAAATGTCCATGTTTACAGTACCAGTTACTTTTATCCTGTGAAATTTTTGTCTATAACTGTATCATGCTAAATGTATTTGTTGGAAAACATAATATTTGTTGGATTTTGTTTGAACATTATCAACTTTTTAACAATATTTGTCTCTATGCCTTCAGGTACAGGAACAAAATTGCCATCCAGACCCATATGCATTACTGGATCCCAAATTGTACACTCTGCTGTATGCCCGAGGAGATGACTGGTATGAGGCCTATGATGACTGTCAGATTATCAGGACATTAGATATCCCTTGGTCACGTGATGAGTCTCAGTGTCTCTTGGCACATATTGTTGTAAGACCACTGGTGGCAGTTGATTCTGAGGAGAATAAGAGACAGCAGCAGTGTTTGTCTTACCTCATTGGCCATGACCTGAAGAATGAAGCATCTGATAGGCTTGGTGAACTCACATTCACTCGCAGGAAACTGGCATCTCCAAGAAGGCAAGAGCTGAAGCATCGGGATGACATCTTGTATGCCACAGAGCCCTGGATAACATGTGCCCCAATCCCAGAAGACCTCCAGGACTGGCTGAAAAGAAAGCTTCCTGTCACTCTCCACTACATGAGGAAAATCAGTTTCAGCATACAGGTTGATCTCAATGCAACACCAGATCTTCTTCTTAAAGTTTTTAGAAGGGTGTTGGCAGACCAGGGGGTTGAATATGACACTTCTGATGCTCTAGTGTTAAAGGTTTCAGGGAGGGATGAGTTTTTTTCTGGTGACCACACTCTCATTGATTTCCTCTGGGTTCGACATTGTTTGAAAACCAATCAAGATCTCCACCTCTCTGTGGTTCCTTTCTCACACCTTCCATCAGAGACTGTGAAGTTTGTGGACTGGCCACTTGTGGATGGTTTCAGTGGGCAGTTCAGCTCCCATGATGATCTTAGTCTCCATGGAAAAGATTTGGATGACATCTTCATGATATCCTTGTGGGACTGCAACAGAAAGTTTAGAGTCAAATTGCTTGGCTTTGATATCCCAAAGCTGCCAAGCAAATGCCCCAACTCTGTCTATGTTGAAGCTACCATACTTTATGGTAACAAGGTCCTCTCTTCAGTGTCCTCTGTTCCCAAGCCCTTTGCAGACGAGGTACTGTGGAATGAGTGGCTGGACTTTGATCTTCTCCTCAGTGATCTGCCACGTGGAGTCAAGCTGGGTCTTACTCTTAATGCAAGTGCCAGTGACATCTCCCCAACAACCAAAGACCCAAAGCAGGCATCAAGCAAAGACTCAAAAACAGTCAACAAGACAACAGACTCACAGAAAGGGAGAGGGAAGGTGCTCTACTTCGTCAATCTTCTCCTCATAGATCATAGGTGAGTTTTTCGTTAAGGTAAAAGGGGCAAAGCTCCCTTCTTTAAAACCAGGAGATGCACACGTTGGCCAGAACACCATCTTACAATTTTACAGTCACCAATAGAATGAACAGCTGTAATTAGGTCAACAAAGAAGAAGTCGATATAAGAAATAAAATAAGCAATAATTAAAAGGCCAGTCATAATAGGATGTAACAAGCACCAACAAATCAGTGCACGCAATAAAACCTTTCCAGGAGCAACCAGGCGGGAGAGACTGCACCCTGGTCCACAAATGAGTTATAATGGATTTCACAAAATCGTAGCACAAAGTCCACACAGCCGGATCTCAGTTTGATGTTTTTTTAACAATACTACAGCCGTCTTGCCACCTCCGCCTTGGTCGCTCCCACAAAGGCCAACCTGACTACTGTGCAGAGCAGGCTTTTAAGGAAACACTAATTGGTGTTCTGATCATCAATTCTCCACAGCTGTGGGCTTTACATCCAGCGCTCACCAGCAGAACCAGGAAGTGAAAAAAAGCTCAATTAGCTGAAAACAAATGCCTACATTTATATCAATTGCAACTTCAGTATAAAACATTGAGCAGTAATCACATGGTGACTTGAAATTGTCCAGTTGCATGGAAACCAATTTTTAGGTGCAATTTAAAAATCAATTGTACTTATTTTAGATTTCATGGGCAATATGCCTTGAAAACCAAAATGTTGTGTTTTATGAGACCAAAGCGCATCCATTTATCTTGTATACCCTCTCAATTCAGTTTATGTTTACAAGGGGGCCGGAGCTACATTACATATTAGGGGTGCAACAATACAAAAAAATTCACAGTTCTGTTCGATAGTTTAGTTTCATGGTTCGATATTTTTTTTATACAAAAAATACTTTTTTTTAACCTTTTTTAACTTGTAATTTATTGAAATCAATTACAAATATTTGTTTAAAATCAAAAGTACAGTTTTTTAATTAAATGTTGCTGAAACAGCAAAATAATAATTATAATAACCAGATCAAATAAATGTTTCCAATGTAGAAATCACCCATCTTCTGCGGAAAACAAAATATATTACAAATAAATAGCTCTTTCCAAAACAAAGCTGATAAATAAAGCTTGGTTGTGAGTCATTTTGGCTGACAGGATCATAAAAATCTCCTCATAATTTATTTAAGTTAAATTTAGTCCTAGAAAATCCGTCACAGTGAGACCTCTGTCCAGGTGTGAAATCTCCTTCTGCACCAGTAGCTCAGCTACACTGGTCTGACACCCATAGTGGTCACAGACACGTCCCAAGACAATAGCTAATTATTATGGTCAATCGCCACCAAGTGGTCAGGGGTTTAAATTGCAATCTGTCAAAATGACGGATGGCCTTCAGATTTTTCCATCATCAATTCAATAAAAACGATTTAATTTGATAAGCAGAGTAATCGAATGCAGATCCACTGAGTTTTCAACACTGACCACACTGTCAGAAGACAAGTTCATAAAATAAAAATTTTGTATTGTTCGAAATAGTGTGCTCCGAGCCGAGAGCACTGTATTGAACGGTTCAATACAGATACATTGTTGCATGCCTATATATCGCTCAGCTGCTATCAGGTGAGAGGAAGGATACACCCACAAGTAACCTACCCATTGAGGTCTATGTTGCAATGAGGACAGAGCACTACCCCATATTGCTAGTGGGACAGTTAAACCAGTGCTTTGCAGAAGTTTCATATCAGGAAGTCTGAGGACTCAGGGAGCTTCTGTTCAGTTGATTCACAATTGCTTGGAAGTATTTTGTTCATTTACAGTAACACAATGAGCTCTAACTGGAAGAAGTAAAATGTAGCAACAAAACAAAAGTAGAGACTCACACTGAGATGAAACAGCTCCACACAGTTAAAAATTAAAATGTCCCTCGCCTATGTCAACACACAGATAATATGTTGCTGAATGCTAATGAGGCTATGAAATTCTCATTGGTGTTTTTCATTATTATTGTTATAATTTATCTATTTATTTATTTCTATTATTGTCATTGTTAATAGTGCAGTTCTAAAGTGGAAATGCTCAACTATGGGGAATGTACACCATGGTTGAGCAGTACTATGGACAACATTATATACTTCATCTTCTTTTGCTTTCTCCCCATTACATGACCTTACATCCCATTTCTTTGTTTTTTGAGGCTAATGAAAACTATATAATCTTCTGAATTGTTTCAAACACTAATAAATTACACATTAATCTGTACTGACTAATTTTTTCCCTCCAGATCTGTCCTCAGCCAGGGTCCCCATACCCTGCACATGTGGTCCTACCCTGCCCTGGAAGATGAAGCCGTCACATACCATGCAGATAAACTGTCCTCTGCCACTAACCCAGACATAGCTGACTCCATGGCGATCAGCTTTCTGTTAGACCGCTACAGCTTCCCAGTGGTTCTTCCAAATACTTTCAGTTACAAGGAGAGCTCTGGCAGTCCCACCTCTGGCCTTTCACCCACCAAATCTGCTGCCTTCTCTCATGCAGCTTCATCATCACCCCCACTAAGCTCATCTATTACAGAGTCTTCCTCTCCGTATGATAAATCTCTTCAGGCCCCATCAACAGACTCTGTGACCTTCAGATCTCCATCTCCAGTCATCAACACCAAGAGGGCTTGCCTCAAAAGGTTCCGGGAAGAGAGCATCCAATATGCCTCCAACCTTCCCCACTACCTTCGTAATGTTGATTGGATGAACCGTAGTGTGGTTGAGGATGTCCACTGGCTACTGGGAAACTGGGATCCCAGTGAACTGGATCTAACTGTGGCCCTGGAGCTGTTAAGTATGGATTTTGCTGACGAGACAGCCAGGAGGCTTGCAGTACAGAGGCTGGAGGACTTGTCTAATGATGATGTACTGAAGTATTTGCTGCAGCTGGTGCAGGTATGACATTGATAGGTGTATATGATGTGGGTATAGCAGAATTGAGCACCTCTAAAATATGATTGAACAGTCATTAAAAACATGAAAATGACATTGTTCAACAAATAATTCTGCAACTAAAAGCAAAATGTTTGTCTGCAGGCCAAAAGAAAGCAATGTTAGGTTATTATGTGATGAAGCCTCCATTTGAGTCACTGCAATGCAGTTTCACTGCACAAAGTGTAAAAGTTTAATCGTTCCAAAGCACAAAATAGCTTCACATTACATACTTGACAACTGGGAAATACCATCTCAAACCATCTTAGAGTTACTGAGCATTACTGCTGCTGACACTCCTAATTTGTGGCAAGGAGTCTCACAAAAAGGATCATTCTGTAAAAAATTCAGAAATAAAATGCGGAAATATAAAGACAAATAAAACAGGAAAGAATAAATCAGTATTTTTTACTAAGGAATAAACAAAGAAAATATATAAAAAAGCAAAATGGAAAGAGATATAACAATCAAATGAATTAGAATAAAATTTTTACAAGCATAATTATTTGATGTACCAGAGTGAGATTTTATATTTGCCACAGCCTTCATGCTTTCTATTCGGACAGTACAATTTAGTTTAGGATATGTTTAACCCCCCAAGAGGCGATAGAGTATCTCTGTTAAATGCCTACACTCATAGCTGGCAGCCTTCTACCCCATCCACTTCTGCACTGGCCTGGGAATTGACTGCCATGTACGAAAATAATGTTTTTGGCTCCTGCTTTATCCACATCGCTGTTATTGTTATGGCTGCATATTAATAACAGGGCATTACACCAGTGGACCCTATTTCTGCATTGTTTGCTGGTTTTACACCTATAGTCAGCAGCCTATCACCAAAATATTGGATGTATTGTAATATTGCTTATGCCTGTTGAAGCTGCCAACCTGCACGCATCCTAATAAAGCTCATTTGCCATCATTTCACTTATTCTACTATATATAAGCATTAGAGAGCTTTTTTATATTAAATTTGAGTTATTGACAGTCTATCAATGAACAACACTGACCCAGTTTTTCTGTTACAGACCCTGAAAGTGGAACCTTATCACAACAGTTTCCTCGCTCGGTTCCTCATCCAGAGAGCTCTGCAGGTGAGTCATGCAATATTCATTTATCATAAATGTACAATGTCAGTAGAATATAATTCAGATGTTTCCTCTCTGACACGTCTATATTTTTATGATTCTTTTCTCATAATTTTTTCTCATTATTTAATCTTGTTTTCCTCTGATTTTTCAAAAAAAAAAAATTTTTGCAAACAGAACTGTTTCATCACG
>JBBBVU010000014.1:25726705-25745981 GCA_037177055.1 Atherinosoma microstoma | reverse complement strand
TCAGGGAGGGCGGCCATCTGCCTCGACCGGTTGGGTTGGAGAGGACAGAAAGAGAGACAACAGACATCACATTTGATATGAGATATAAACTCACTCAAAGAGTATGGGGGCTTCTTCCTGATTTGTATAATGGTGGTTAGGATTGCCAGCCTGAGTTTGAATGCTCTGTGGATCATAGATGTAATGATGTAGTATATTTACATTCATTACTGATAAATTATTGAGATTATATTTATATTTATATTGCTTCTTGTGAACTTTGGGGTGTTTGGTCATTTTCACCGAACATGGTAGAAAATATGTTGGGAGTAAACATGTTACATTAAATGTCGCATTTTCACTGCTGAAGTATGATGACGTTTGAGGTTTTCTGAATGGCGGAAATTCTGCCAAGGCCATCCTGAACTGCTCAGAAAGAACATTTTAATTAAGTAATTATTTTTTTCCTGTTACAGTTTAACTGAACAGGAAGCTTTTCAAGTGTCTCTAAAATCTCTCTGCATATGCACTGATAGCACTCTCTTTGTTCCTCCTTTCTTTACACCCACAAATAAATTCCCTTCCTCATGGGACATTGGTGTCAGTGAGGAGTCACTAAGTCCAAAGTTTATTTTCTGTGTTGAAGCAGGAAATTATATCTGGTATTCAACTGTGAACAGACCATTCGGTGAGATGCCACAGCAAACACAAGCTCCATCCAAATTCTTATTCATCTCTTTTGTGTCTAAGAACCATAAATATTTAACCCAAAGTAAGTAATGTATAGATTCAGGAACAGACTGTGTTTCTCTATGCAAGAGGATTGAAACAGCTGTAGTTACATGTGCTCATGTGTTAATATTATACACAACAACTTGGTTCAATTCTATGCAAATCTATTCATTACAGCTATCCTTACTTAGGTATTTGTTTCAGGTTGTAAATTAAAACAAGCTGTTTTATATAACTGTGGTGTTGTAAGATACATTTAGATAAATATACAGTATCTTATAAAAGACCAAAAACAAGAGAAAATACATGTATTCGTTTGACTTTGCTCTTTATTTTCATGCCAACTTTATTTATAAAAGCACTTGAAAACAGCAAACACTGAACAAAGTCCTTAATATAAATTAACTAAACCATTAAAAGACATAATGGATATAAATCAAATAAAACAGAATGAAACTAAGAGAAATATTGTGTTTTTGGTTCATTTCACCTTTGGTTCCTATGTAAAGTATCATCCTGCTAAAGCTGTAACTCTCCAGCACATTTTTTTCCTCATAATTGTTTAAAACAATCAGGCATTAAATGCTGTAATTCTTGTTTCGATACCTCATTTTATGGAGGTAAATATGTTGATGAAATTCTTGACTTGTCTTGTTTTGGCTTGCATATGCACACTGTTGACTATGAAGTTGGAATCATTTTGTTTTCAGACACACACCTCATTTTATTCCTATTTACACACATCAGCAATCACCTTTGACCAGGCGTGGTGAGAAGCAGTTGAAAAAATGTACACCTAATCTTTCAGGATAAAACACATTGTCACAGTAATTTCATAATAATTTATTTCAACTTTATTTGCAACAACCAGCAAATAATAGCCAGAAGCCTCAATATCTATGGCACACTGACATATTATTATGGTGTGAGCGCGTAAAAACTTCCAGCCATCCTTTGTTTTACCCACTTATTCACCTGTCCATTGCAGAGCAACAAATATCCACTCACATTCACTCCTAAGGTCAATTTAGAAATACCAATTAACCTAACCGAGCATGTTTTTGGATTGTGGGAAAAGTTGCATACAGAAAGGCTCCAGCTGAGGTTTGAACCTTTTTGCTGTGAGGTGACAATGCTAACCACACCACCACCGTGCAGAGACGCTAAAGCATGAAATAACTCCAATCCACTGTTTTGTTATTGTTTGTTTACAATTGGTATTTTAATTTCTAAATTAAAAACACTGAATGCATTTAAGAAACTAACTCTACCATCATGCAATATACTTAAAAAAGTACGGTCTTTCTGCATTTTATTTTATTTTATGTACTTTGTTTATTGCTTAAGTGAATTCACAATGTTCCATCCTAATTCTCACAGGTTGATAACCTTGTTGTTTAAAGTTGACATGACCGACCACTAGATGGGACTGTCATGTTAGGTTTTGGTCTACAATACAACAGACAGACTGCTCTGCATAAACTCAAGAGGCACACTTGGAATTGGTTGATGCAGTTGTTAAAGACGCTAGCTTCCCAGTTTTTAAGAAATACAGTTAAAAATAACTTAAAATAAAGCTATATTCTCTTATTAATAAGACAGAGTGACTGGTGACAGGGACAAAAATGTCCATTATAAAGATTTCAGAGAAAGGAAAATGAAAAATGAAATGAGAGCTGACAGCTTTTAAAATCAGAAATAATGTGCTGATTATGTGACATTAAGCTCTTAAAATTGATCGAATCTTTAGGCCTATGTCTGAAAATGTCAGTTCAATCATTCAGGTGCACAAATGCTGAATGAGAAGACAATGACAGCTGCAGGTTGTCAAACTTTTATCATTTTCTGAGTGTAGCAAGGCTACTGTCACATGTTTCAACACAAGCATCTACCTGCTTATTTTATCTGTTTTTGTCTTTTATTCAGCAAAGCACTGCTAATATTTTGCATTTTTGTTTCCCCCTGTCTTTAAAGTGCCCTGCGATGGACTGGCAACCTGTTCACTTCTACCCTACAGCTGGGTGAGGCTCCAGCTCCCCTGAGTTAAAATAAGCAGTATAGACAATGGATGGATGGATGTGATACAGGAGAACAACTCAGTACTGGAGCACAGAGTTGTTGATAATGATGGATTCCAGCCATTCCTGGGCCTTTCCTTGCACAAGTTGCACTCCTGACAGTGAACTTCACTGGTACTCCTCTGTCCTGGTGCCCGTCTTTATCTCCTGCTGCTGTAATACTGCAGTTTGGTTCCACCCAACATCAGTGAAACCATCATCCATCTTTTTATATTTCCCCTGACATTGTATTTGACTGTGGAGCAGCCACTGCTGAATAAAAATATAGAAAGCAAACATATATCTGTCATCCTGATTGTGTTCATATGGAAGTCAAGGACAGAGACCATCAGACTTTGACACACATAAACACACACACAGACCTTTTGTAAAGGAGACTGACCCTGTGATAGGCGGCTGCTGGTTTGGGGTATGTGATATCAGTTGACTTGGCTGGCACCACATAATGACCTTGGTGAAGGAGACTGTCATCATCTCTTGATAATTCCCAAGGCAAGTCCTGTCAGTGACGAGCTGTGCCATCTTCCCCCCCATAAAGCAAAACAAGGCGGCATGCTATATTAGGGAAATCATTTTCACCTCTCCTACTTTGATGTTCAAGATATAATTAAAAAGAATAAAATCAAAATATTCAAATAATCCTAATATGTCGCATTAAGGGCTGCACAGTGATGTGGGGTTACATCTGTCTCATTTCAGACCAAACTTTAATGAAATGAACAAAAAAGTTGTTTGGTTTTTTTTTAAGTTGGAGAACAAAGAAACGGACACAAAAGAAGAATAAAAACAAGGTTGACCTCTTCCAAATGTCAATTTTACATAGGTAACAGGGATAAATGGGACCCAAAGCACTCAAATAATTGTGAAGTGTGTAAAATAAATGGACCAATTTTACAGGGACCATGTCACAGTTCGGAGAGCATGATCAGTATTTGAAAGCAAAAAATAATGTGAATCTGTCAGGAAACTTTCTTATTACTTATTAAGTTCGTACCCTGTTTCCTAACACACAATTAGACTCAGAGTCATAGACAAGATAAAAAGTTTTACTTGGGAGGAGTACTGAGAGTGATTACATTCGAGGCTGCACTCACCAGTGCAGAGAGAGACTATCCAACATGCAAGGTCACACAACACATCCAGAGAGTTGTCTTAGCAGAGAAGGATACCTCAAAACCAGTTTAATCTGGTTTCTGCAGTCTAAATATCAGCTTTATGCACTATATTTGGGTGAAACATTTATCCAAGACAGAGAAAAGGAAATGTCACATGGCGGCAGTATTTTTCCACTCAGTCTCACTGCAATGTAGTTTAACATGACAGGATTTTCAACACAGGCATCACAACATACTCATCTGTAAGTAGACTTTATACAGCAGTGGTGTCTTCAGTTGGGACTGGGTTATATGAAGTCATTTGTAAAGCATTGATATAATACTTTGTATAATCTAGCTGAGACCATTTTTGTGATCATAGATCTGATACAGGGAATAACACAGTAAGTGAACAAACATAAAAGCAACAATACCACAAGTACAGGGGTCGCTATTTTCAATAGTACGGACCACTATGCTCCTGAGGTGAACCAGGCAAATGGGTCAAAACCGTGGTCAGCTCCAGGAGTCATGGCCTGCACGTACTTTTGTAGATCAATAAGGTTCCGTAATATGTATTTTACCTCCATCATGGGTTTCATCAGGGTCAAAAGTACAGCACGTAGGCTTGCAGTGGCTCAGGTGGATCCAGGCTGGTCTCTCTGTGATGCGTACAGCAACGGGAGTGGCCAATAGCACTGTGAAGGGCCAGTTCCAGCGGGGTTCTGACCACTTGGTTCAGTGGATGGCTTTGATGAACACCTGGTCCCCGGGTCTAATTTTCTCTTCCAGCTGGGGTACCTTTGGAGAAAACAAGGCTTTGGCAGATTAAATGTGTTCTTTTGTTTGTACAGCTTTTAGAAGATAATCACACAGGTTTGCAGGTTCTTTCTCCACGTGCTGTACCACCCGTGCAAAAGCAGGAAGCATATATGGCTTATGATAAACACACTTAAAGGGAGTAAGTCCCCTGTCCTGTTGTAAGTGTGAGAGAAATAGGTTTCCCTTTCATTCTGGCATGCATTTACTTAGTCACACTTATTAAAAAGTGCAAAATTAGATTTATTCCTCAAAGCATTGAAGGAGCTGAGAAAATTTGGGCAGTAAAAAAACAGTTGAAACCTTAATCATCCCCACAGAATCCATTAAATTATGTTTATTTTCAATTCATCATACCGACTCGGCAACTTTCTGCCACCCCTCACTTAAAAAAGGAAAAAACTTTTAAAACAATTTAGTAGAAATCTGAAAAATTGTAAAACTTTGAACCATTCTGTTATAAGCTTGCTAGTGCTCTTGGATCATTTTCGTGTTGCATGAGCCATTATCAACCAAGCTTTAGCAAATGACCCTACTTTCACTGTCTCTCTTTGTCCAAAGGACATTCACTTAGAAGTTTGAGTTGCTTCTGATTCAACTTTGCAAAATTAAGTTGTGGTTTAAAATGATCTTTTAGAGAAATAGAAAATAGGTTTTTTCTGGGTAACGTTTCCAAACAAGCAATGCTTGCTTTTTCTAAGAAATTTCAAGATATCTTTATTATCTTTTGGTAATAAAGAGGAACTCTTATAATTATAAACATCAAAAAGGAACACATGCTAAAGCAAGCATGCATTTACACATTTCATTTGCAAGACTGAATATAGAAGGAATAAATGTCTCTTTGAACCAAGCTTTAAAAACTCAACAATCCAACTCATTGGGTTTTAGTTTCTGTCTGACCTTGGGGTGAACTTGCTGGGATCAGACATGTCAGGAAAATTTCTTATTACTTGGACTATAATTCGCTATGAAGTTCATACCTTGTTCTCCAAACATATAATTAGACTCAGAGTCATGGTTAAGATAAAAAGTTTTACTTGGGAGGAGTGCAGACCGTGGCTACAATGGGAAGCTGCACTCACCAGTGCAGAGAGAGACTATCCAACATGCAAGGTCACACAACATACCCAGAGAGTTGTCTTAGCAGAGAAGGATACCTCAAAACCAGTTTCATCTGGTTTCTGCAGTCTAAATATCAGCTTTCTGCACGATATTTGTGTGAAACATTTATCCAAGACAGAGGAACATGGCGGCAGTATTTTTCCACTCAGTCTCACTGCAATGTAGTTTAACATGACAATTCAGGTTCAACATTTTTTAACAAAACCACTTGGAGGACTGTCTATTGTCTTCTTACTGTAGAATGGTGGACTCCAAAAGGTTTGGAAATGGTCTTAAAATCCTTTTCAGGTTGATGAGCAGCATCAGTTATTAGATCATTACATGGGATTACGTTTCCTCACAACTAAATGCATCAGACCAGCTAACTGGCCAAACTTTTCTCTTTATGCTGAGTGAACACTTCCTGCAGACTATTTCTTCCAGTAAAAATGACTGCATAAATAAAATATGCAATGTTTGTTTGGCTGTTTTTATGTAACTTAAAAGTTGTCGTTTAAAAGCATGAAAAAAAGTCTGTATTAATACTGTTTTTAAAGTAAAAAATGTCGCATTAAATCCAGCACATGTGTGCAGTGAGGAATCTGCAGGAGTTTTAATGAATGATCTTAGCAGTGGGATGGTCTGATGAGGGTGGAGTTCATGTGCAGTACTACCTGCCGGGGCAGCGGTGTGAGCTGCCGTCTGGTAACCCCTCCTCCCGGCGGGGCCGAGCCGTCCCATCGTCCCGCTGCAGCAGCACAGGCCGAGCTCACACACTGCGGGACGGGGCATGTCGGAGTGTGGGAGTGAGTGTGTCTGTGTGAAAGACGGAAAGCGAAAGAGAGAAAGTCCACCTGTATGTGTGTGAGAGAGAGACTGTATGTGTGTGTGAGAGAGATTTGGAGTTAGAGGAATCGCCAAAAAATTCCGAGCAGGTGAGTCATCCGTGTTATCTTCTGTCTCTGTTAACATTACAGCTGTAGGCTACAGTTGGCTTTATTAACATTAATATTCCTGAAAGAGCGGTGACTGTCTGCCGTTTTGTTGGCTGATAGAGTTTATTCTGAACATTGTTTTATTGCTGTGCTTCTTTTCTAATTGTAAGAAAGTGTTTTGGATGATTTATTTCAGCTCTTGCACCTGTTTTAATGCAGCTTTTATGTTTGTAACTACTGAGCTAAGCTGGACAAACAGGCCTGAAAACCCGATGTAGCCAACTGTACTTGTTCCTTGACCTTGCACTTCATTGTGTCAAACTGGATGAAATGTGTGTGTTAGTGTTGAGCCTGAAATAAAAGAGGCAACAGGACTAAAGTCCTACTGTTACTTGATTGACAGCTTAGAAACTCACAGTGCAAAGCCATAATGTGCAGTCTGAGATGAAGATGTGAAAGCTACAGTACACAAAAGCATCATTCCTATTGTTAGAACTTGTCATTGAAGGACTTTTCAAGGTTTGTTTTCTTATAGCTAAGTTAGACTTTTAGAAAATAAAATCTTTGCAAACTGAACCTTAAGTATCTCTCCATATTACATAGTTGAAGGATTTTTCATGAATGTATTCATTTCGAAAGATAGATAGATAGATAGATAGATAGATAGATAGATAGATAGATAGATAGATAGATAGATAGATAGATAGATAGATAATCCTCTGCAAAGGAGGAGACAGAAGACTAGTGAGTGCTATGTTAGATAAAACATTCAAGATCTATGAATACTCCAGGAAGATGGCCCCAAGCGAAGAAGCGTTTAGTGAATGTCTCAGCAGGAAAAGAAAACTTAACCAAGTAGCCGACACAGTGTACAAATACATCTACGGAGTATGTACTGGGGACCGTAAGGGCAAAATGGGAATGTCCCTCCACAAAATATCATCCTGCAAAGACCTTCAGAGTCTTCTGGAGAGTCTGGTACTGGGACATAAGCGGTATATTGTGTGTGATGGGGTCTCATGCAGCAGGTTTGATTCTCACAGATGCCTTCAAATCTAATTAGACTGGTATCTGGACTGGTATTTTTTAAATATATTTTATTTATAAAGGACAATGTACAGTTTCAAACATAAATGTTTCCATTTGATGCATAGTAATGACTAGTTTACATCCACAGTCCTCTAACAGGGCACACTAAAAACCAAACAAATACGATATATGATTACACCATAGAAACTTCCCTTTACTAAAAAATTATAGTGTTGACCCACCTGCTCTCACTGCCTGGTGTCTTCCCAGCTATGATATAATATCCTAGATATTTCCAGAGATTTAAGCAATTCCTGATGATTTGTTTGTTGTTTGGACAGATTGTCTTTCAAGTGAATTACAGTCAGGAGCAGTACAGCTGTAGCACTAGTTAAAGGGAACTTGTCTGATCCAGATTTGTTTTCTGGTTTATATTTTAGGGAATATAAACTGGGTGAGCGAGTGAGGGTCTGCTCTCTGACGGTTCACAGGTTGGAGTCAGATGGATAACTCTGTAAAACACATTCCAAGCAGATTAACAAAATTCAGAATTAAAAGCAGAGAACATGTTTATCATAAGATATATTATTAAACCTTTATAAACGTAATTGAGAGTTTTGGTCTTGTTGAAGAACAGACAGTATATCTGACAGAGTGATGAGATGTTTCTTATATTATTTTTTTCTTTTAACCACCTTTTCTGGGTATTTGTCTGTGAAGCGCCCTGAGATGACATTGTCGTGAATTGGCGCTATACAAATAAAGATGAGTTGAATTGAATTATTGAGATTTGTGTTTAGAGTTTCATGTTCCCATGGCCCCCTGAATACTTAACATAGCTTTAATCAGCTCAGGATCTGGTCTATCACCCTTCCTGCTGATATCAACTCTAACCTGAATGGTTAAGAGGTTAAGAAGTGTTAAAACTGCTCATGTGGTCAGAGGGATGCCGGTTGCTGGCTGCTTATTGGTTCACATGAATTACTGGGGTTGAAGCTGATCAGCTGCTGATGTACCTCTGAGACAACAGAGGTACTAATGGAGGCAAAACATGCCTGTTAAATGTTTCTATGATGCTGATTTAGTGCGTAAGGACAACTCAATGTAGCACTGATCTGCCTTTGGTGTGAATTACCAAAGAAAAGTGGCAGTGGGCTAATGGGGAAGGGTTTCTTCTTCTGATTAGGCAAGTGGACAAGGAAGTGGTCAATTACAATCACCCCCAATTAACTATACAAAACTACAATTCCATAAAATTATTCACTGTTTCCCTCATCTGAACCAAATGAAACACCAGGCAGAATAACTACTGATGCCACCACTCTTTCAGTAAAGTCAGAACATATTGACAAAAATTTAACATAAAAAACATACTATAAAAACAATTAAAAACACATGTAGCTACACAAACGAGTTAATCTGTAATACTCATTTAAAAATAATTTTAAAAAAGGTTATCAATATTTAATACCTTTATATTATTGATATCTGAATGGTATAGGTTTTAAAACACAAGTTTATGGGATAATGATTATCCCTGTTTTATACCCGTATATGGACAATGTATCCCCCAGGATACAGACATTCAATACCCATTTATAAATGTTGTGCAAATGTTATTTGTTTATATTCAACAAGAATACATGAAATTATCGTTAGAGAACAATATTTTCATATTTTCAAAAACAAATCCGCAGAACAACATTAATAATAGTTAAAAAAAAGAGTGTTTACCCCTTGATTATCTTCTTTGTCCATGTAGGCCTGCGTTTGAAGTCTGATATAAATGTATCAACATAGTTTTGAATACTGACATAAAGTCACATGACCTGACCTACCCCCCCTTAAGATGTTGTCATGACATGAAGTGTGGATATTTAAAGCCCCATTTCCCTACCAAATGTCTGTGTCCCCCAGGATACAGAAACAGTTTAAGGGTTAACACAGGCTATGATAGTAAACAGTAATATTAAGTAAATAGTAAATGAGTAAATAATGTCAAAACACAAATGTGCAGGGAAACAGGTACAAATAACTTGAAAATACAAATAACTTGACCGCTATGGCTTTCAGGTACATCTAGTACAGGATGTGGTCTACTAAGATATGTAGTGCTGCTATCCTCTGTCCACTATAACCTTCAAATACAGACTTTGTCACACAGACAGTCAAAAAAAGTCACACTAATATTTCATTAGACCATCTTTAGGTTTGATTACAGCACACATTCTCCGTGGCATTGTTTTGATAAGTTTCTGCAATGTCACAATCTTTATTTCTATCAAGAGTTACATTAATTATTGTAATCTTGGAATTTGCCCGTGCCATCAGGGAAGATGGAATAACTGCTCATTCGGTCTGTTCAGGTAGTCAGTAGGGGTGGGGGGAAAAATTGACTCACAAAAATATTGCAATTTTTTTTCACAATTTTTAAATAATTGTTTTTTGTTAAAAACTCGACTTTTTGAAAATAATTTTACATTATTTTTTTTAAAACTTGTCTTGTCGGGCATTATAGCAAGCAGAATGATGGTCTAACTGCTGTGTTGTGTTTTCCAAATTTAGATGCTTAATTTTCCGCTGGTTCAAATATATTGCTGCTGAATAAATCTTAAAAATTGACTCACATGTGATGTGCATTTTTTGGGAAATATGGCTTCTGATATAGTCTGTAGGCATCATCGTCATTTAATTTTTTCACATGGTCTGCAGTCAAAAAATCTAACTAAAAATCACAAAAATCAGCAATATCAAAGTATCGCAAGAATTGCAATTTAAATCAAAGCGGTACCCAAAAAATCGTAAAAGAATCGAATTGGGAGGAAAGTATACCATCCCAGCCCTAGTAGTTGACCTCATTCTTTGGACACAAAATGGTGATGAACCTAGACCTGCAGCAACCCCAGGTTATAGACTTCCCTTACAGGCTTGTACAGGCATCACTTCATCCTCCTCTCTTCCACCCTGATGCCCACATCACTCTGGAACAGGGTGGACTCATCAGACCACAAGCCTTTTCTCTGATTATGTTCAGTGATAAGTGATTTTCTTAAAGCTTTTTTGCGGTTTAGTCCCAATCCCTTGGGTTGTGCTCATGGAGATGTTCTTACTTTCACTATTAAACATACTTGTGAGTTCTACTGTTGTCTTTCTTTGATTTGATTTCACTAAATGTTTAAGTGAATGCCGACCATGATAATTCAAGATTCTTTTACGACCGCATTTCTTCCTGGAAGACGATGGTTCCCCACTGTCCTTCCAGTTTATAATAATGTGTTGGACAGTTCTTAACCCAGTTTTAGTTGTTTCATCAATCTCCTTAGATGTTTCCTTTGCTTGATGCCTATAATTTGCCCCTTCTGAAAGAGTTTAACATCTTTTCCATGACCACAGGACGAGTTTCAGAATTTGTTTCAGAATTGACGGGCTATTCACTGCATCAGTTAAGGTTTAATAACCTGTACCAGCTGAAACATCATCATCCATGCAGTAATTATCCAGTGGGAGGGTCTTAGCTATTTATTTACTGACTTTTTTTGATGGGCTGTGTGTTAAATTTGTTGCAACAGTTCAAACTTGTCTTTCTCTGTGGAGTTATTTACATATTCAATAGCACAAAGGGAAAAAAAATTACATGAATCAGTGGATTGAAGGTAGCTTACTGTTTCAGGTTCTGCCTTAAGACTGTGTGTGTGTGTGTACAAGGAAAATAAGATGTTGTTTAGTGACTCTGTTTAAATGAACAGGAGTCTTTAGCCTTGGGTTGTGTTATCTGGATGTGTTTCTTGGGAATTCTTCAATGTCAGACTTAAGTTTACTTCAATAATGATAATATATCACCTCTAATTTGAACCCTGTCATGCCCCTGGAACTGAGAAAACATTGTCTGGATGGCATGAATGTTGCATATATCTTGTTGAAGCAACATGCCATCCTGCTTGCTTTTGAACTGTGTCCTGATAACAGGTGGGATGGAGCTTTTTTTCTTTAGAGTCCTTTTAAAGTCTATCCTCATTGTACAGAAACATACATGCATCTTGTTAATGTTTTCTTCTTCGCATGCTAGATCTTAATCTTACATTTGTGGTTGCAAGAACAAGCTGTTTTACTAAACTCTGATTTTCAGAAGTGCTTTAGAGGTTGTGTAAAAACAACTCTTGTAGTGGATCAGAGCTGTTTACTGCCTAGTCCTGGGCATACAGAGATTTCCTCAGATTCACTAAATGTTTGGGTTACATGATGATAAAATCTGTATTTTTTTATATTTTCTGTGGGCATGTTTGAACAATATGCAGCCTCATACTATTTTTTTTCTAGAAAGCTTTTTTGTTGTTTTGCTCTGGTCCAACCTTTAAAACTAAATTCAGATGTTCCAAATCACAATTTGATCAAATATGATATAATACAACCTCATGCAATAATCTAATCAATACTTTATCCATAACAGAAATTCATGCTCATGTTAAAAGAAACACTGAATATTAGAAGTTATAGTTCTCAGAAATGATCTCTCTGGACGGTGACCTCACACACACCTCAGCCTGGTTAATCTGTACTTTCCTGACCTGCTCCACATGTGTTCAAGCTGAGCCACAACCTTAAAATTACCCCCCTCACCTCCACCTTTTCCACTGATTCTCTGCCTCTCTAGTCCGAACATGAATGGTGGTGCAAGGCTGTTTGTTGGTGAGCATCTGCTCTGAATTTAATCACCTTAAAGGCTCCTCACTGACTGCTGTTTGTTCTTGTTATTGCAAGGCTTTTTTGAGAGCCTTGCAGGTGTGTCCCTGTGAGATCAATTAGACGTTCATCATAAATCATTTAAACCCAAAATAACGCAACCACTTTTGGAGTCAGTCTGTTTTCGTTTTATACTAGATACCATCAATTACTAAGAAAATAAGTGGTTTGATTCACTTTAACATCTTTCATCATGTATCCATTTGTATTTGAAATAGTTTTTGTGGGTTAAGTTTGTCAATAGTTGTAATTAGATGTGCTTTAAATGACTTTTTTGTTCATGGAAGCAAAAATCTGCAGTGCAGCTTACATGTGGAGACTCAACTCTATCTGGACTCCGAAGGAGGTGCATTTTCATCTATGGTAATTTTTCTTTGCAGACAGTATTATGAGATTTCCTTTGGCTCTGAAGGCGACGAGCTGCTGATGTTTGCAGGAGGATTAGGATGACGTTTAAAGGAAAGTCGTTTGCTTCAGGCAAAATGCTTAGACTAACTAAAAATCCTTTTATCTGAAGATGTTGTGTTTGGGTGGTTGGCTTCTGTTTTCTTTTTCTTTTTTCTTTTTGGAATGTTGGAAAGACACATGATAACTTGAATGAAATCAGCAAACATCAAAGGCACATACAGTACAAGGGCGTTTCAGCTTCATTATACACGGTTGTAAAAGTAGTTTTCCCTTATTTTTTACAGTTTTCACGTGTTACAACCTCCAATTCGATTGGATTTTTGTTGATTTTTTCTAATAAACGTACACAAAAGAATCCATCTGTGAAGTAAATTGATAAATAAATGCTGAAAATCAAGCCTTTTTACTCAGGCTTTTCTGCAAGTGGGTTTCAATCATAGAACTTCTGCAGGCTCATGACATGAAATGAGGTAGTGGTCAAACAAGCCAAAAAGACTAAATTAAATTACATGAACACTCCTTATAGGCCTTCAAGTTTTATTTATTTCTATCATTTGATGCCAACATAACAAAATAATATAGCAACAAAGTAAAGTAATCAAGAAGTCCCAACCATCCATTTTCTGTACTACTTCCAACTCAGGGTCGCAGGGAAGCTGGAGCCTATCCAAGCAGTTTTCAGGCGAGACGCGGGGTGCACCCTGGACAGATGGCCAGTCCATCACAAGGCCAACACAGAGAGACGAACAACCACACACGCTCACTCCTAGGGACAATTTAGAATGACCAATAAATTTGGACTGTTGGAGGAAGCCGAAGAGCACCCACACATACAAAGAGAGAACATGCAAATTCCACACTAAAAGGCCCCAATTCAAACCTCTCACCAGTCAAGGCTTGAACCAGTTACTTTATTGCTGTGAGGCAGCGCTAACCACCACACCAACTTGCAGAAGAAGTCCATTTCCAACAAAATCCCCTCTAAAATCCCCTCCCCTCTACATTTCAACTCTGGATTTGTCCCAGAGAAAACAGATGGAAAGGGCTACAGGACCTCTACCTGGACTTGGGAGGCTTCTTCCTCTAAACTACATTATACAAAAGTTTTTTTAACATGAACAGAGAAATTTAAAACACAGGGAAAAACATAAATAGCTTTTGACTCCCGGCTGCTCTTCAGCAGAATAGTGTCTGTTTGAATCATAATAATACTAGAACAGGGAAAATAAAGAAACTAAACCAAATTTTGAAGTAGATGTGGTTTCTATCAGAACATCGCACACTGACGACAAGATAATAAATGAAATCTAATTTTATTCATCAAGTGCTTTTCTTGCAAAAAGTAACACAAAGAGCTTCACATAAAAACTGTTAACCCATTTTAAAATAAATATGAAACAAGTCTCAAGCTCCGCAGCGCCACAGTCTCCCCTTCGCCTCAGCTTAAGAGTCTGGGTGTCATCCTTGACAGTACATTGTCATTTCAATCCCATATCAATAACATTACCTGGTCTGTATATTTCCACCTACGAAACATTAATCGACTCCACCCTTCCCTCACCCCACCATACTGCTGCTTTCTTTGTTCACAGTCTTGTTACCTCCCGTATTGACTATTGCAACACCCTCCTCTTTGGCCTTCCTCAAAAATCCCTCCATAAGCTTCAACTTGTCCAGAACTCTGCAGCTCGAATCATCACAAAAACACCCTCATACCATCATATTACACCCATCCTACAGCAACTCCACTGGCTCCCAGTATTCTACTGTATCCAGTTTAAAATACTTGTTTATACCTTTAAGACCATCCATAACCTCACCCCCCCCATATCTCTCTGACATTCTCCACATCCCCATCCCTTCCCGTTCCCTTAGATCCTCCTCCTCCATCCACCTCACAGTGCCCCCTGCCCGCCTCAGCACCATGGGAAGCAGAGCCTTCAGCCGCTCAAATCTTCAAATCCAGACTCAAAACTTTTCTGTTCAAAACTGCATTTTCATTGTAATCATCTCACTGCAAATTTACCCTGCGATTCATTCTTTTTTTTGTCTTCATTCTATCCTTTGTATATTTGTATTTTATTGTTATTCTAATGTAGTAAAGTATCTTTAAGAGCCCTGAAAGGCGCTGACAAATAAATGTATTATTATTATTATTATAAGTCTCCATACACAAAAGTAAATAATGTAGCAATTTAAAAATGCACACCTGATTCTAGTCTCGTTCACACTAAAAGCAGGCAGTGAAACATCCATTGATCCATTTTCGATACCGGCTTATTCCAATGCAGGGTTGCAAAAGGTTAGGTCTTATTTCAGTAGCTGCTAGGTGAGAGGCAGGGTACATCCCGGACAGGCTGCCAGTCCATCACAGGGCCATGGGGAAACATATTCATTATATTCCCTCCTTTGGCTGCAATAACTCTTTGCCACTTTCCCACTCTGCCATGCCTCCTTTGCTACTACGTTTGTCATTTTTTGTTCATGTGCTTCTGTGACACTGCAGTGAGGCGGAATACTGGCCCACGGCAGCGCTGTATCTGGAGTAACGATGGTCATTAATGTCCAGGTGAGATGGTTTAAAAAGGTGGGGTGCAGATGGTAGTGGGGCTCTCTATACCAGCAGGTCTCAAGCGATTTGGAGAGGGGAAGTGCGCACACAGGAGGTAGAGGAAGGAGAGTTGAGTGCTGGAGCTCTCCTTCAGCCTGGAGGAGAGGAACACACTGTGCGTATCCAAGTTAGAAATGTGACATGAGCATAAAAGGGAAAATAGAAGATATAACTAATGTCTGATTTAATAACCATTGAGCTTAGCGGTGAATCTTCTGTTTTGTTTATATTAAAGATGCTCATTTCAGGCTAATTAATCTTAATATATGAGCCCATAAGGGCAGGAATTGATCCAACATTTTTCACAAACCCGTTTATTTATTCTTCTCCGTAGGCCCTCAGCTCAGACTCGACCAGAAACAAGTAGAATGAGACTCTTCCGCATTAAGCCCCACCTCCCCCCTGATGCAGGCTGCCTCTGATTGGTCAGCTGCCGGGAGTATTTGTAGGGAGCGCTCACAGTAGCTGTCACAGAAACACACCCGAAACAGTCGTAAACAAAGCGAAGTGAAAGAAATACTCAGTAAAAAATGCCAACACAAATCACCCAGCCGTACATGTTCAAGCCCCAATCAGACCCGAAAATGAGAATGAACTCAGTAACCCGCAGCAACAAATGCAGCACAATGTATCTGTTTGGTAAAAACACCAGCCATAGTCCGATATAACGTTATTTGCCGTCTTTCACTCGCCTTATATATTTGTACATGCCCCTGTTAATAGGTGTACATGTGGTAAATGTAGCACAATGCAAACAGAGGTGGAAAATGTCTGCTGCCAAGAAATAAATAAGCTAATGATGCTATTTGCTAAAAATTTTTGCTAGTTTGACGTTGCTCATACACTAAAGTATTGACAACAGCCAGCCCGACAACGATTTTACTCACAGCTTGTGGCTCAGGATCAGAAACGAGGTCTTTGATTGTAGGAACAGACCCTCCGTAGTACTGGCCCTTATTCATCCAGCAGTCTTCGATAAAGTGCCGGTGTCCGGTACAAACGTTGGCGCAACTCTGTGGCTGGCTCCCAAAAATCAAACTCCATCCATTGCTGTCTAGCCGTTGTTTCCTTCGGGAATGTGAACAAGCCGGAGAAGCTTTTATTTTGAAACTGAAAGCCTTGAAGTGTCCACCGCGGTCTTCCGCCTTACAGCGGAAGGTGCAGCAAAAGTGGGTGTTTCTTCTCGTGAATGTGCAGAATATGTCCAATAACTGAGTTCCCCCCCTGGGACGTCACAAGATTATCGAAGTAGAAAAAAACTCTCTGAAACACTAAAGAAAGCTCAGAAAGTCGAAATAGCATGATAGGGTCCCTTAAACTGAATTGTGGTGTTCGTTTGTTGTGTTGATAGTTATTGAATTAAAGAATGAAACTAAAAGCGTTGCCTCCACCGATCATAAGAAAACATTGTGGATCAGACTGATGTGTGTCTGCACTCGTGCAGAACTGGGCTGTTTCCGCAGGGTGCAGCTAGTTTGCACCTGCTTTTCAGAAGTGTTAAATATAGGCGCAGAGACAGCCACCGCACTTTTAGTAAATCATATCGTGCGTGCAAAGCTGATTTATTTGCATCTAGTCTTCCCAGTATTTTGCATGTTCTGGCAGAAACGCCCAGATTGCATATTCATTCAAGGCAAACATGCCAAATGGAGTGTGGGTATTATTTTGCGCGAGTAACAGGTGCTTGGTGTGGCCCTTTAGTAAATCAGCTGCTGCATGTTTTTGCGTGTGCTGTCAAGTTTGCACACGTTTAAACACGTGCAAACCTTTGACAGATCCGGCCCTTAGTGCACTTTATTTTACTTTTACCATTTCCCTTAAGACTTCCCCTCTACCTGAGGTGACCATATCAGTGGTGTGTAGCTGGCTGCAGCAGTACTGCATCTCAGTATCAGTTAAACACAGAAGAGCGTCTGTAGTTTCATGGCAGTGAAAATCACACCATTGGAATTTCTTAATAATTCAGCATATTGTAATACATTTGTAGTATACATGCCTGTAAGGTAGCTAAGTTAATCTGATACTGCTCACTGTCACTGGTTTGGATGTCCATGATGCAGGCAGGAGCTGTGTTAGTACTGAGTCATCTGCTTTTATAAGGAGGGTAAAATTCCACTCTGATCTCATCTAAATGGTCTTCCCAACCTTGTTTTATAGTACTTTTACAGTTAAGCTGAAGTGCTGTACCGTCTCATTCAGCAGCTCAGTCAGAAGCCCTTTATCTTATATGTACAGAAACTTAAGAACAGACACACACCACCGGACTTATGCTATGACATTGAAAGAGGAAGAACTTTGGTTTGCCTAGACTATTGCCTTGGTATTGTTTTGTTTTCTGCTATGCAGGAGTTATAGTGGTGGCACTGAACTTTCTACCGGTTTCCTCCTTATCTCATCGCAGCGATTGTGTGCAGAGATTTGCTCAAGGTCTTAGCTTGAGTCTAAGTACCCATCTCAGATTCAACCTGTGTTAAATTATTGAATTTAAACTAAAGCCATACGGAAAACTTGTGGACAAAAATAGAGATTGGAGAAACTTTGCTTTATTATGTTTTATTTGTAATCCAGTAAACAACATGACACATGCAAACGGCTTTAATTTTAGCATCTTCACCTATTTACAATGTGTTTTCCGATTTATCTTAACTGTGCTTTTTTTTTTTTTTTTTTTTTAAAGGATTACTGCATGACAAAGAATAGTATTACAGGATGCAAATACAGCTGCAGAGTAGTGATTTGGAAGTTACTGTCACAATGTCTGATTTTTTATTTAATACTGCAGAAAGCTTCTAAGGTTTGTAATTTAAGTCTCTTCAGATAAATGCAAAATTTCAGTTTTCACACCCAACAGAAAAAACTCAATTTAATGAGTCATGTCATTAAAACTTGCAGCAGCAGCTCCACTCGTCTCTTCCTGTGTGACATATTGAGCCTCTTCATGTCCCTCTTTAGGAGATGTCAGAGGTCACATCAGCAGAAAGCTGGATGTGAATGCTGCTTTGTTCTCTCGTAGTTTTTTTAGTTGTCAAGGCTTCAGTCACGCACATGCATGCACATGACCGCACATACAGATAACTTACCCGCACAGGCACAAATATGCACCTCTCCACTTATTTCTCTTTTACTTGTCTAATCCGATCATGTCTCGGGGCTGCCAACTTTTTCAAATGTGATTGACCTCCACTTGGTTTTTCTTTTGCCTCATCCTTTTATTTTTAGTACTTGTGAAGAAATAAATTAACACCAGGATGTGTTGGCCAGGATGCTCTTCCTGGTTATGATTAAATTTGGTAAGGTTTTATCTGGACAAACCAATGGCTGTACTGTTTCTGCATTAAAATGATAATAAAAAACTTTGTGCACATGAACAGGTTCATGTATGTGCCTGTGTTTACACTTCATAGAGGTGATTTAGTGAAACTGACACTTTTTATTGCCTTTTTTAAATGGTAGAATAACATATTTGTTCATGTCTCACATTGACTACTTCCTGACACTAAATAACTGTTTTGATGTTTACCAATCAGGTTTTCAGCCACATCACAGTACTGAGACTGCTCCAGTTAAGGTCTTTAATGACATCCGCTTGAACACAGATAGCAGAAACATTTCAATACTGGTACTACTGGATCTCAGTGCTGCATTTGACACGGTCGACCATAACATCTTTCTAGACCGGCTGAAAAACTGGGTAGGACTTTCTGGCACTGCAATTAACTGGTTTGAGTCCTATCTAAAAGACAGGGA
>JBBBVU010000014.1:25678051-25710665 GCA_037177055.1 Atherinosoma microstoma | reverse complement strand
ACATACATACATACATACATACATACATACATACATACATACATACATACATACATACATACATACATACATACTTTATTGATCTCATAGTGGAGAAATTCATTTCCAGTACCAACCCGTCCAAGAACAGACAAACCTCAGAACATAAACATAGACATAACAGGAAGACTGAGGCAGCAGCTGCAT
Organism: Atherinosoma microstoma; assembly: GCA_037177055.1. Classification (NCBI taxonomy): domain Eukaryota; kingdom Metazoa; phylum Chordata; class Actinopteri; order Atheriniformes; family Atherinidae; genus Atherinosoma; species Atherinosoma microstoma. Next base: position 25,710,479 of record JBBBVU010000014.1, on the reverse strand, counting down.
AACAATGCGCCCTTCGCAGGTGAGAAAAAAATGACATGATGAAAGTGTGGATGAGGGAAATTGTAATATTTTCTAAGAATCCTATATTGTATGCTGAGTTTGTGTAAATCTACACATATACGCACAATTGAGCAAATGCTGTTTTCGAAATCTTCATTCTGGTAAATTTTCTGTGACCAAAAACTGTATGTAAGCTGGATGAAATGTGAAAACAAATATTTGTTAGCTCTTTTCTAGTCTTGTCAACATTTTCATATTATTTGAAGAGCATGTAATATTTGTGGTGAACATTAATTGAAGCTCCTGATCTGTATCAGCATCATTTGATGCAATGTGGCCACATGACTGACTGATTTGATAATTTCATGAATAAGCAAGAAAAGAAATGCTGGTGAGAGCATAGCAGCAATTATGTTTCCCACAGAAGATGCTTTTGATTCCATGTCAAACCATCCATGCTTTTCCCATCATGCCTCAGCATGCTTGTGTCTGTTTTCTGTAAATCTATGAGAAGAGCTTGTTAAAGCTATCTCATATTATATCCATTTCTTCATGCTTAGAGCTGTGTTACTTCTATAAAATCAGCATCTCCACATGTAAAACTGGAATAATTATGCTCTGTTTCTGTTTCTATGATTTATGCCTCTACTTCAGCTCTGAGTGTGTTTGGACAAGAGCGCCCATCGAGCCCTCACGGCTGCACCGAGGGAAGCTGTTACCCTGCAACAGGAAACCTTCTGATTGGACGGGCTGTCAACCTCACCGCCTCCTCCACTTGTGGCCTGGATGGACCGCAGCAGTACTGTATTGTCAGCCATTTACAGGTGAGGATATATGCATGTACATGTGTAATGACAATAAAGTTGAATCTAATCTGATCTAAGCTTAAGATTTTGTGTACAGAGTAACAAAATGCAGTTTGGCGTCTAACCAGAAGTGCAATAAGTAGTGGTGCAAATTTACAGTATGTACTGATTATATAGATATGTGAGAAAATAAAGATATAGGCATGTAGAAATTTAAGGTGCAGATTATAATACATGGAGAAGTTTCCGGGCCACACTGTGATAGAGCTGGTCAGGATGCCCTCTGTCGCACAGCGGTAGAGGAAAGAGTGTTTTCTTTTCACTTTGAAGTAAAAGAAAGCATTAAGCATCCATATGGGGGCAGGTGGTAACAATTCACCTGCTGTATGGTGCTCTGTTTGACACCAATTTCTTCACAGCCAGCATTTCCACCACTGCTTCTTACTTTGTGTGCTCAGATTCTCAAATCTGTCTTAAAGTGCACATTAAGTGCAGCTATCTCAAAATCAGTTTAGAAATGGAGCCAGAAGTCAGAGAAAAAACATAAAGAGACAAAGAGTTGTTTGAGACAATTAAGTGAGAGTGACAGAGATCTAAAGAGTGAGAAAAACCTGCTTGAAAAAGACAAAGCTGATTTTTGTGTCTGCCTTGAGCTACTGGATTGCTGGGCGACCTTGCTCAAAGTAACCAGGCTACACGCAAACAAACGAAAGAACATTTATTAATACAGTTGTGAAGTATGGCAGATAATTGTGTCTGAAAGGACCCATAAAAAGGGTGCCATGTATTGCAAGGGATGGGACGATGTGAGAAAAAAAGAGTCAGATTTGAGAGTACCAGAATACCTGTATAATGTGGGACACGCTGCTATTACAGCAGCTCTTGTTTTCCTCTCCTCTCTCACCTGACACTCCTCCCGGCATGTTCGCCATCATGTTTACGTTCGCCTCACTTGTATCCTTGCATTTCCGCTCAAGTGCATGTTTGTACCTGCACTTCCACTGCCTGAGGGCAGGAATATTCACCGCTTTCAGCTTCCAGGTGAACATAACTGACTAGTGGGCGGCCTCCTACTACAGTATGGAACGGGATACAATGACAGCCTGGTATGTTTAAAGCTATTTTAGAGGCCCCTTCTTTTTCTCCCAGTTTCTAAATATCCTCACATTCATCTATCATTTGTGTTTGACATAAGTTTTCCAAGGTGGTGTTTTCCTTCCTGGCAAGATCAGATTGCAAAGATTCCATTCACAGGTTTTTTTTTTGGTTTTTTCCCCTCCCTGTTTTCTGCAGAGCATCAGTGCATTGAGGCTAAAATCTGTTACATTGGCCTTTAGACCCACCTGTTTATTTTAATTAGAATTTAAAATGTATAGATAGGGAAAAGAAAGGAGAGTGAAGAAGGAGTCAGTGAAGCAGAGAATGGCAAATAAAAGTGAAGCAAGGGAAAAAACTGGACAGAGAAAAAGGGGTTGGAACTGAGGTCTCTGAAAACTGAATGAGGGAGGTGGGATCAACTTATTTTTTGTAAAGCCACCATAGTAGTTGGACAAAAAAGTGATTTCAATCAGCATCAGATTTACAACAGTCTATTGTTGGAGCAGAAAGCCTTATTGTTGAGCTGACCAGGCTTGACTAATGGGAGATAAATAAGAGCCGAGAAGAGGGAGGGAGGTTCTTAAAGCCACACAACAAGCTCCAACTGCAGCTTTCCAAAGCTCTTTAAAGACAAAATGAATAGAAATCAGACTTATTCATGCGAGAGACTTAAAAATAATTTACTTATTTTCAAATTTGCCAATACCAGAAATCTTCCACGTGGAGTGCATTCCCTTTTAAAACTTTACAGCTGAAATAATCACAGTGAAGAATGGAGCTGTGTAGCAGTTGTATGGGGGATCAGGATGGATGAGGTCCAATGAATTAGATTAGATTAGGACATGAACAAATTTATTTCAAGGTTCATTTACCAGTTTCTTTTTTTATCAGACACACAAATTGTCACACATGATGAAGATGAAAGGGTTACCATAGAAACCTGTCAGCTATGTGTGACAGTTTACTTGTCTGATAAAAAAAGAAACTGGTGAATTATCTAAGAACTTGTCACTATGAACATAATTAGTATATTATAAGGTTAGTTAGGGAAGGTGAAGAAAGCAGGCAGGCATGTAAAAAACACAGATTGGCATACACACATACAAGTGGGCATGTGTGCACATCTAGTCATGCACATCCACATCCATGCCGAGTCTATTTAACAGCCGCGTTGTTGTTAGCAGCTTAATCACCCTTGACAACAGCCTAATTAAGAAATGCTGCCCTGGAATCCACCGTTTCTCTGTGCCAACTTACCCTCATCTCCCTGTTTAGCCCTTTTTTCTACCTGCTCCCCTCTTCATGGCCCCCTGCTTAACCATTTTGGATTTCCCTCAATCTCTTGTGATTCTTGGTGCTGCATTTCCCACCAATTGTAAAATAAATATGTTGAAATATGTTTCATATCTGCTCAGGTCCCGATACATCACGATATTAAAGTTTTCATATGTCCAGTATCTCAACATTTACTTAGTTGCTTTTGTTTAGACTTTTGTGGTAAAGGAAAGGAAGTGTACTTTGTTCATCTTTCAGTTCTTTTGCACTTCCTCTTCCACAAGGGACATTTTGAGGGTCCAGTTCAGTGCCTGTGTTGGTCACCGTGTTTGGTATAGACAACCACATAAACCTCTATAAAATCCCATTCTACATTTTTATTGTATGAAATAGCTGCTGTGATCACACAGAAGATCTTTGAGTGAAGGAATAATATCAGCCGGACAAAACTTCTGGCAGAGCCTTCATGCCACTAGGTTTCTGTTTGCCAACTCTGCACAAGATTTCCTAAATATAATTGGCCATTACTGTATCCAAACGGTTGTCATGGCTACCAGAATACCAAAAAATTCACTAGACATGATACACTGTATGGTCTGTGCTGCACCAGTGTTTGAGAAAATAAAGCCAATCTTGCTTTTTGCTTTCCCGATGCTGTTGTTTTTCTTGCCTGTGTTGCCTCTATTCTTTGTTTCTTTCTTTGTTTCTCTCTTTCTTTCTTTCTTTCTTTCTTTCTTTCTTTCTTTCTTTCTTTCTTTCTTTCTTTCTTTCTTTCTTTCTTTCTTTCTATCAAGTAAATACTGATTACCCACAACAGAGACAAAGCTTTGAAAATAGAAAATAATCACAATATCTCAAAGAAATTTTGGCATAAAATAGGAAAAACACAGGTATATTAATGAGGGCTGCATTCCACATAGAGGTTGTTTGTTTTTGTGCATGTTTTGTACCAGATATATTGAAGTATTTCTTCATTAATCACAAGTTAGGCTGGATTTGCAATATTCATCAATGATATTGCAAATTATATTTTTTCTAATGACATTTAGCAGTGCAACTGCTACACATGGTTTACATAGGTTTTTTGTACAAATGTAAGGACAGCAAAGGCAGAATGCTTACCTTCCAGTTTCCACATAGAAGACATATTTGGGCCAGATCAAGAATATTTTTCAATTATAGCTCAGTTCTGCTTTTCGCAAGTCTTATATGAGCCAGATGTGACGCAGATTTCATGAGGTGCATCCAACTTGGGTAACAGATTAACTGCATGGGTCAGATGTGACCTGAATGTTATAAACTAACCTAAGCATGGGCCACAAGCAGTGTTTTATGGGCCAGATGTGAAGAAAATGATCATTTATGCCATATTTGGTAGATATGTGGATGAGTTTTGGCACTCTTAGTCAGTGCTGTTCTTAAGGGCTAAATGTGAGCCAAAGGAGTATACAGATGTGGGAAATCTTTTGGCCAAATATGTGCAATCTGAAATTAACCTATGCCACTTTAAACTAACATTTGTCTCAAATCAAGCTTTTCACTTAAAATAAATGTGTCCTCTTCTCTACAGGAGCCAGACAAGTGTTTTGAGTGTGACTCCCAGCATCCCTACGACCCGTACCGCCACAGAAACAGCCACCGCATCGAAAACGTAATCTACCTCATGGATGCCAGAGACCGCAGTGGAGACCACACCTGGTGGCAGTCTGTCAACGGTATGTATTTACTACATAATGATCCACAAGAACACAATCAGTGTGCTGATGGCCTTGTCCTCGTATGTAATTGTGGGTATAAGTGTTCAAAACTTGTTTTTCTGTTTTGAAACTTACTTCCTAATAGTATTGTACAAAATGATCCAATTACTGTACACCTCTGTTAGAATATTAAATGCTGTTGAAATTTGGCAGAGATGATGAGATAGGAAGAAGAACTTTTAAACTGCAGCTAATTATGTGTACTCGTGAGTGATGGTGGAAAACTGATATTTCCTGAGGGGGGAGACAAAATTGCAAAGAAAGATAAAGATCTCAAGCAGTCATCTGTGCAGTTAGTTGAGGCAACGCAACATAAATCACACTGTCAATATATCTCCTGACATTCCCTTGCTCCACAGGTAAGGAGGATGTCAGCATCAGACTGAACCTGGAGGCCGAATTCCACTTCACACATCTCATCATGAAGTTTAAGGCGAGCTCTTCTTTTGTGTGAATATAAGCATTGTTATATGTTTGTGGCCCTCTATTGGAAACATATGAGCTTGGACAAGAAGAGACATATTTGCCTGGGTGTGTGTTTGTTATATACACTCAGAAAGCTGGAGTTAACATTCCACCAGGCATGATATATGAATATCTGTTTGTTGAGCAAACATAAAACAAAAGATTCAGATAAATCGGCTTGACAAGGGGATTTCCTAACAATAAAAATCTGTCTGTCTTTCTGTCTGTAGTTTGATGTATGGATCTATTTTATTTATTTATTTATTTTTAACCTCCTTAGACATTCAGACCTAAAGCTATGATCATCGAGCGTTCAGCGGATTTTGGGCGCACGTGGCGGCCTTATCGCTACTTTTCCTCCAACTGTACCAGCACCTTTCCTGGCATCCCTGCCAACGGCTTGCACCACATCAATGACATCATCTGTGAGGAACGCTACTCTGACATTGAGCCCTCCACTAATGGAGAAGTGAGTTGAAAAGGCTGCAGTTGCAGTAAGAGAGTGGGCTGAGTACTTTTTAGCTTTATAACTTTTTTTAAAAAATGTATGGCTTTTAGCTCCAAGTAAATCAGTCCTAATGGATGCTGAAAATTGCTTGTATGAGATATTTTTTTAGGTATGTTTGCAATAGAGCTGCTTAAATGTAGGGTAGGAGATCCTGGAAAACTGGTTAGAACAAGCTACATTTAGAAAATACACAATTCAAAAGTCCAACCCCTTTCTTCAGACTTTTCCCCAAAGCCACGCCTCCAGAGCAACTCCATATGTCTGAAGCCCCTTTCAGACATGCTCTGAAAAGCTATAATGTTGCAGACTTTGTCTTTTATACCGTTTGCATTCAGACAAACGTTCTGCTCTTTTACCTCGGAGCTGTAGCGTACATGTACCGGCTAGCCCCCATGTCATAAGAACGGAAATGTTGCGGCACGTCGTTTTGCCTGAATGCAAAGGAAATATTCCGGACAAGTCGCCACAAAAAGACGTCCTACCCTGTTTCGACAACCGACTTATCCGGAACATTTCCCCATGTGTGAAGGTAGATGCAACGTTAAGTCTGTGAGGAAGCGATATGTTTGAAAAGACAACTCCGGTTAAAGAGCGGATGGACATTACCGCACATATTCTGCAATGCAAGTCTGAAAGCGGCTTAAGAGGAACCCAGGGAGGGGGGAGGGACAAATGGTAGTTGAGTTTGATAGACATATATCCATCCAATCATTTACAACGGGCTGGTTAAAATGATTGGATGGTGTTTTTTCAGTCCTGTCCATTCCACAGATGACTGAAATATAAAATTTTTATGTTAGAGCATTTAATTAATTGGCTGCAATCGGGGTATGAAGGGGATTTTAAGCAATATAGTAATAAAATGCTCCTGGAAAAAATCTCCTACCCTACCTTTAAGGTTTGAACTTTTTTATATTTTTGTCTTGATCAAAATACCACAGAGATCAAGTACAACATTTACAGCTCTGTTCATAGCAAGCCACTTCACTCCAGGAAAAAACTAAAATCATTCATTTTTATTATGCATTAAAATCCCAAAAATATCATTTTATTTTTGTCTGAAAAATCTTGTCCTCCGTTAAAGGTTATTTATAAAGTTTTGGATCCTGCGATTCCTGTGAAAGACCCTTACAGCTTGGACATTCAAGGTCAGTAAAGACTTTGTGTTTGCCAGATACTGACACTATCATCACAGTACAGCACAGTACAGCATGCTTGCTTCTTAAAAGTGTGACCTTGATTTCTATCACAATCTTTCCATAAACAAAAACAGTCTGAATGTGGGAAAACATCAAACCTTGGAGACACAGAAATTCCTTCTGCATTCCAGCAGGCTTTGTCTACAAAACAAAAGATCAAGATATCCCATCTCTCATATCCCATTTAGACCTGGTTGTAGCTCATGATTTGCGTATGGCTAACTTATCTGAACAACAGAGCATCTGTCGTGTTGAAGCATGCTTAAACTACATGTAGAGATTAGCCAAACCACATTTAGAAGGGGTCAGGCTTACATTGTTATGAGACATCTTCTTGCTAGATCGAGCAGGCTAAATAAAAGCAGCAGATCCTGTTGTGGATCAGGTAGAACAAAGATTCCCTGAATCAGCAACCTCCGTCACCTTGGACATATTGACATAATTCATAAAAATGAAATCGACATTGTGCTGATAATGCACATATATTATTGTGATTTAATCTCAATATATAGATTTGTTAAAAGAATATTAGCTATCTTATATATTTAAAGAGAGTTTCTTACCTCCCATTGGCAGAACTGAATTGCTGCAGAGACTCAAAAACATCCCAAGTTTTCTGTTGATATCAAGTTATTATTGTGAGTCAGTAATGGCCATGTAGTGAGAGTACAATTTTGTGACAGCTATACTTTGCTCGTTGCCAAAGGTTTTCTGTCATGTATGATCATTTTCCTGATCCTTGGCAAACTTGCAATAATTCTATACTTTTTGAAGTTTGGACTTTTGGGGGATTTTTTTCATTTTAGTTGACTTTGGTTTTAACTTAATCAGATTTTTATTTCATTTTATTTTATTATGTGTTTGTTAGGTTTCATGTTTGTCTGTCTTAGTCAAATTTATTTTATTTTATTTTATTTTATTTTATTTTATTTTATTTTATTTTATTTTATTTTATTTTGTTTTATTTTATTCCAAGTGTTTAATTCAAACTTGTAATGGTGCAAACCCTGGATTTTGGACTTACATTACGTTCCTAAATACAGGAATATTAGACAATGCCCTGTTAACAGTAATATCTCATCATGACTGAGGCCCAACTCAATATCTTGACCTTCTTGTTAAAGCTTTCTGAGACAGTGCTGATCTTGCAGTTTTTGAGGTGGTAAAAAAACATAAATTTTGTTTTGTCTGTATTAAGAAGGAGCATACAAATCTGTTACATAAAGGAGGCAACGTAAGTTAATAAAATAAAAAAACAAGATAAAATAAAGTAAAATTAAATAAATTAACAGTAGTCATAAAAAAGCAGGATTTGTCCTATTTGTTTGTGTTTAATAGCATAATTGACTAAAGAACAAATGAGTGTTTAAATCTAATTAACCTGCATCCAGGGACTCTGCATTTCCTCCCTGACAGCAGCAGCTACTCTCTGTGCAGAACATGGGTCGTGTTGTTGATTATTTTTTGGGCTCGTCTGTGTGAGGCCCGTTCATAGATGGTCTGCATTTTCTGTTTCACAGCAAGGTAACCGACCCAAGCTGTAAAGCTGTATTTCACAGTGCTCTCCAGAACAGCCCGGTAAAACAACAACACAACCTTTTTGTTCACTCCATGAATTCTGAGTCTGCGCAGAAAGTGTAGTCAACATGAGTAGTCCAGGTTAAAGAATTGTAAATGAAAGGTATTGTAGGAGCTGACCTGTTGAGGGCTTTGATGAGGCGTTCAGGGACTGTTTGCATATTTGTCTTATGTTGTTGAAAAGCTCTGTTTTCCTTCACAGAACTTCTGCGCATCACCAACCTTCGGATCAACTTCACAAAGCTCAACACTCTGGGAGACGACCTGCTGGACCGCCGTTCCGACGTCTTGCAAAAATATTACTATGCCATTTATGAGCTGGTTGTCAGAGGGAGCTGCTTCTGTTACGGACATGCTTCAGAGTGCGCCCCTGTGCCTGGGGTCAACACCCGCGAGAGTGGCATGGTGAGTCAATGGACCACAGCACCGACACAACACTGTAATCTACCATCATTACCATATCTTGTTTGAAAATTAGAAAGAGCAGAAGGAAGAGACTTGCAAGATACATGCAGCCTTTTTGAACTTTTTTCTTATTTAGATCCACGGTTGCTGTGTCTGCAAACATAACACTGAGGGTCTGAACTGCGAGCGCTGCAGAGATTTCCACAATGATCTGCCGTGGAGACCAGCAGAGGCAGAGAACCCACACACATGCAGAGGTGAAAGACACATGCATTGTCTCATAAAGCAATAACATGAGTTTGAACACAGAAATGCATGTGATATTGTTTACGACTGATGTCTCCCATCCATCCATCTTCTGCCGCTTATCCGGGATCGGGTCGCGGGGGCAGCAGCTTGAGCAGGGAAGCCCAGACTTCCCTCTCCCCAGCCACATTTGCCAGCTCATCTGAGGGGATCCCGGGGCGCTCCCAGGCCAGCTGAGAGATGTAATCCCTCCAGTGTGTCCTGGGCCTACCCTGGAGTCTCCTCCCGGTGGGACATGCCCGAAATACCTCACCAGGGAGGTGTCAAGGAGGCATCCTAACCAGATGCCCAAGCCACCTCATCTGGCTCCTCTCGATACGGAGGAACAGCTCTGAGTTCAGGACTGATGTCTTAATGCTCTATAATGTATTTCACCGTTCAGGGTTCTATTTGAACACCTGTCAACACTAGCAGCAGAAACAGATGTGTGGGTTGTTTTTGATGCAAAATGCCAGTTTTCATGCATCTCTTACTTATTTTGTTAACATGCTAATATGACCATCAGTATATTGATCCTGGTAGTCAGAACAGAAGCTTTCTTTGTAGTCTTTCCTCAGCTGATTGAACTGTTCTACAACTTTAAAGGGAATTGCAAAAGCTCTTTGTCTGAGATCAACCCAAGATGTCTAAATTCCTGTAAAGAAACTATAATTACCTCTTGTTGTCATGATGATTTTCAAATATTTCTTTTTTTTTTTTTTTTGGCCTTCTTCAGAGTGTAACTGCAATGGCCACTCAAACCAGTGTCACTTTGACATGGCGGTGTATTTGGCCACGGGCAACACTAGTGGAGGAGTTTGTGATGATTGTCTGCACAACACCATGGGACGCACCTGTGAGATGTGCAAACCTTTCTACTACCAGGACCCTAATAGGGATATCAGGGACCCACGTGTTTGTGTTGGTGAGTCATTCATTCCAAGTTCTGTAGCACAAAGTGCAAGAATCTCATGTTTGTTCTCTTCATCTTACCTGTTCACATGTTCTTCTCTCTCTTGGACTGTGGCTGCAAAACAACCTCAGTGTTATGATTAAAGAAAGGTTATTGCATCTATCAGATAAATTAAGTTGTTTCTGACTCAGTTTGCTTCAAAGTTCTAGCAAGTCGTCCATCATCCATTGCTTGTCCAGAACGTGACGGTGCATCTGATGTTCAATGAGCCAAAGAAAGCATATGTCACTCCATTACAGACCAATCTCCACTGTCCGAATCAGATTCAAGTCACAAAAGCTGCACATTTCTCTTTGAGTATCCTCTCACTCTGCACCCAGTGGTCTAAACTTAGTCATACAGACTTATTCTCCTTCTTGACTCCTGCACTCTTTCCTCCTCTCCTTACACCTCTACCACCTTAACATCCCCAACCTGCACTTACACTTCTATACCTGTTGTACTCTAACTGTCTTTTATATAGATTCAATGTTTAATACTAACACGCTTTTCTGAAGCTTGAATATTGTTCCAATAGTTTAATTAAAGATTAAACAACGAGGATCCATGCATTAAACGGTTTTAATGCACGACACGGAGTCTAGAACACCACGTCTTGCAGCGGAGTTCTAGACTAGATGGTGTTCTGGTGATCCAGACTAGACAACGTGCATTAAAACCGTATAATGCACGGGTCTGTGTTGTTTAATCCACTTATACCATGGTCCCACACAGTAAGCATTTTATAACAAATGTTTATTTTTTTCACAAAACCTGCTAAATACGCTTAAGTATTGGCACTATTTTATGTTGGCCTCGATGTACTTTTTATGCTAAACAAAAGTTCCATGCTACATCGTGATTCTCTCATTCACCTGTCAAAAGCTAGCTGGTCTGAACCAGTTGTTTAATGCGTTGCTATGGTGACACCCATAACGGAGTGATATAACTGTGATTTAACTTGCCGAACTACGTGTGCGTATATACGAAAATAATGCACGCCAGTTGGCATTAGAATCCATACTGACCACGGTATAATGTAATGTAACATTTTACCTCCAGCCTGTGACTGTGACCCGGTGGGATCATTGGAGGGAGGCGTGTGTGACAGCCACACCGACGTGGACATGGGGATGATTGCAGGACAGTGTCGCTGCAAAACCAATGTAAAAGGCATGCGTTGTGATGACTGCAGGGAAGGTTTCTACGGACTCAGCCAGAACGACCCTCTGGGTTGCCAGCGTACGTATCTGTGTGTGTCTGCCAGAGAAACACTTCGGCCCTGATTTACTAAGATCCCAAACAGCGAATAAATTGCGCCTGTTGTGTTTCCATGATTTCCAGGTGATCAACTAAGATTGATTGTGCAATTGATAATGGGTGCAAACGGATTTAGCGTGCGCAATTGATTCACTGTGGAGAGTGTAGAAGGAGCGCAAGAAAGCTGCAAATGTAGAACAAAATCCGAACCAATGGAGATCGAAATAGTAGTGGAAGAGGCAAATAGAAATATAGCAAAGACAGACTGCAATATGGGAGGATATTTGGCAAAAAGTAAATGCAGTTAGAAAAACAAGAAGAACACCAGATGAGGTTAAGAAGAGATGACAAGATATTAGATGAAGAAAATGGATTTTGCCTGTTTAACAGGTGCATTCCTCGGTGGGCCAGGTTAGTAAATTAACTGCAGCATGTTTTTGTGCCTGTTATTAGGTTTATGCATGTTTTAAGAGGCGCAAACCTTTAATAAATCAGGGCCTTTGTGTTTTAACATGGGTGAAAATGGATTTCACCTATAATCTGCAAACCTGTATGTGTATTTGTGTTTCTCCATCAGCTTGTAATTGTGACCCTCGTGGAATCATTATAATGGACGCTCCCTGTGATCAGATCAGCGGGGACTGCTCCTGCAAAAGATACGTCACTGGACGCTACTGCAACCAGTGTCTGGTTAGTAACAACAAATTCTGGTTTGATCAATCAAAGGCTGCTTTTTAGCTGTCAGCATGCTGCCAGGTTTTCATATCTGAACTTGTTAGCTCGTTATGCTGCTGAAGTGGCGGCTCAGCTTTTAAGAGGAAGGCGTCTCGTAGCTGAAACACACCCTCTGGTGTCTGTGTGACATTGCATTGGGGTCGGAGACAGTTCTTTTGGACTGGACAACAAAGGCGATGATCTCTCTTTAGTCACTGCAGACCTCCATGCAATGCAATGTTGCACAAACACAGACATCCGTGGTGATTGGCGAGTAACCCCCAAACTCTCTGAAAGAATGGGCTGCATATACAAAATATTATTTTAGTCTTGCTCAAACTCAAAGCACTTTTACACCATAAACCACAGTAACATATTCTTACAAAGGGGTGCTTTCGTTTTGACTGTATCCTGGTACTGATTATAAAGAAACACGTTGCATTGTTCGATGTGCATCCAGTGAAAGATGAAAAATAAGAATAAAAGCTACAAGGATTTGAGGATTGTTTTCCATCTCTTTAGCCTGAATACTGGGGGCTCAGTAATGACCTGGCAGGCTGCAGACCTTGTGACTGTGATTTTGGTGGAGCCTTCAACAACAGGTAAAGACTTACTAATGAGAATCCTCATATAGAAACTAAAAGTCTGAACTGAGTATGAAGTGACACTCAGAGGCAGTCAGTCGGTTTTTGTCTGTAACATTGAATCATTTTGTTCCTGACGCAAAGTTAAAACATCAATATCAGCTCTAAACATGCAGTTTTCTCTTTTAAACAAGGTGCCAGATGGAAAATGGCCAGTGTGACTGCAGGATGCATCTGATAGGTCGACAGTGTTCAGAAGTGCAACCTGGGTATTTCTGTGTTCCTCTCGACTACTACAAATACGAAGCTGAAGATGCCACTGGACACTCTCCCAGTGACTCTGTTCTACCGGTGAGCTCAGTAGTGAGATTCAATAACACTCATTCACATTTCAGGTGATAAAATGCTGCAGTGTCTAAGCATCGACCTGATCATCCTGTCTGTGGAGAGAGTTTCTTTCCTTCATCTTTAAAGTATATTTATAGCTCATACTCCAGTACTGTACAAAAGTCCTCAATTGTCCCTTGTTTCTTCATTTGTTGTCAAAAAAGTGGGAAATGGGTGCAAAACTTAAAACCTGCAAACATGAAAGGCCATACAATAAATAAAGCTCTGTCTCAGTGACAGTCTTTTCCCACGTCACTGACTTTCTTCACTTCCGTCTTATTTCTCTGCTGCTGTCGCCTCTTTTTACCTCATCTGTCTAGCTGGTTAATTTTCCTTTGCTGGTTTTTTTCTTCTTCATTCATCCATCCTTTTTTTCCTCTCATGAAATGCCATATATCCTTCATTTAGCCCTCCAGGCAAGCTCTGACAGTCCACATTTATAACATCACTGCTGCAGGAATGTGAAGGAAACTGACTTCAATGACTCTGGAATGTAAGGAGAATGCTGACAGCAATGTAAGACACATAGCAAGAGGAAATGTCTTTCACTTGAGAGACTGTTGGTTTTATGCAGTGATGGGGCTTGTTTCACTTCTTCTGAAGGGTGAATGAAATCTGAAGGATAGTGACAATTGGAATTAGCAACAATCAGCCAAAACAACAAATCTTGCAGTGAGGAAAAATGTGCACACTCCTTACGCTTCCGCTTTTATGGCACTCTGTTGTCATTTAATCTCTTTTAGAAGGTAAATTTAAAGCAGATTACATCAAGTTGGACAGAAAAGCTATTATGCAAAAAGTCGGATAGATAAACACAGCCATGAAAAGTCTCCTTTCTTCTCCCTCCTCAGGGCAGAGTTCGTCCTCAGGCTGCAGATGACTGTATTCAACACCTCAGTAACCAAGCGAGGAGGCATCGGCGGCACGGGCGCATTTCCAGCTCGCAGCAGAATCAGGCGGCGCTGAGACGCATCCGGCAACTTCAACAAACAGTATGATTCAGATTCAAAACCTATTCTTGTCCCAGATACGTCAAGACTTGCAAGAATCCAATTAACAGCTTCCACAGCTGGTCCCAAAAACTTTTTTTAGGTTGCACATAGAAAAAATAACAACGATGGCTCATGTTGTTTTTGGCTCATTACATCTATTTCATACTTACTGACTGCTGAACCAAAATATTTTATTGGGGGGGATTGTACATTGGTAGCTTTCTGATTGGTTTGTTTATATGGAAATGAGGCAACCCGCCTTACACATTTGTAAAGGCCCCAATACAACTGAATGATGTCTACAGGTTTCAGGCACATGCACTAACATCCTGACAAACTCACAGACTATGGGTGAAAGAAGAGGTGATATCTCTTTGTTATGAAGTAAAATTAAAGTAATTTTTAAAGAGGGCTTTACCTCTTTTAGAGAGAAGACATTGTATTTTTACAAGTATTACAAAACCTGTAGCTACATGGACAGTATGAAATTCCTATAATTTTGGAGGTTTAGTGTCATGTGCAGAATGCCTTGGCCCGTGGGGGATACGGCTAATTAAAATGCTTTGCAGTCAGTTTGATAACGTCAACCCACACCAGTCAAGCTAAAACAGATTGCAGTCACATTTGGACCATTGAATTAGAATAAAATAAAGACAGAGACCCAATAAATTACAGTCCCACAATGGAGTTATTTGTATTGAAGCAGCTTTCTCTGATTTCATCAGTATTTGACCCACAATAAGTAACCTGTAGAGAGATAAGAAGGAAATAAAATGAGAGTGAACATTGGACTTGTACTTGTGAAGTGGCCAGGAACATGAAACCTGTATCTTTTCCCAGCGGCGAGAGGTGGAGTACACATTGGGAAGGGTTTCCCGGCCATCACAGGAGATTCAACTCAAAAGCATCGTTAATTTTTAAACAAGCTCTTAAATAACTTGTGAAAATTAAGGGAATCTTGGAGCTATTGTAATGTATTTACTTAATCTGACTTCTAATTATGAAGTTTCATTATTGTAGAGCAAATGGACCCAAAGAAGAACCGGTATCACAATTAATTAGTACCAGTAATGAAACTTGATTGTTTTACATTTTTTATTAAAGATGAAAATCACACTGAAAATGTTGTTTGATGGAATAGTTTTCTGTACCTACTTTGTCCTGCTCTGGAGAGTTGAAGCTTGTCACGTGTTCAGAACCGACACTTTTTATAGAACCAAATTATTACAATGAGCAACTGAGCAGCTTGAATCTTCATACAAGATGCTTAGCACAGACCATAAAACACTGTGTAATAGAGAGTAGCTGAGAAGAAGAAATGAAGATTTATATGAGAAGAAGTTGCAAAAAGTCAAATTATTTGTTGGTAATTTGTCTCTCTCAGCCCGATGTGAGGACCATTCATAGAGAGCACGCTCCCAGTCACATGTTGACGTGGACCGGGCCTGGTTTTGCCCGCGTCAAAGATGGTGCCGGCCTGGTGTTCACTATCGACAACATCCCCTTCGCCATGGAGTACGACATCATGATCCGCTACGAGCCCGAGGTTTGTCCATGTGATTATTTTAAAGAAAGACTCTTTTTCACCATTGATAATGTTGTTTAAATATGTGTTTGTGCAGTCCACAGAGGACTGGGAGGCTGTTGTTAGTATCACCTCCGTAATGCTGCCCTCAAGTCTGCGATGTGGGAACCTGCTACCAACTGAGCAGCTCTACACTGTAACCCTGCTGCACCACAACAGGTACCAACACTTTCATGAATGCTTGTTTGAACATGAACGTGTGTGCAGAAGTCAGAAAGGCCACTGCAGCCTGAGTGTGTGTTCAGATCACTTTGCTTGAGTATCCCCGACAGCTCAGGAAGAATTGCATCATTACATTGTTGCCACTCAAACTTGCCTCGGCATGCGATCCCTTTGTGAGTCAGGTGGGCAAACAAAGTAGGGAGGCTTTGTAAGAATCAGGTTCAGGAAGGCAGCAGCTCTGTTTACTCAGGTTTAGATTGTGAAAAATTGCAGCAATAACTGAGGACAAAGAAAGAAAGGTGCAAATCGCCGAAGAGGCTGTATTTGTCCAGTACACACGTAATCAACACCTGGACAAGGTTCACTGAGTTTGTCCTGGTCACATCCATAAAAGTGTTGCATACAAAGGTAGAAATGTGCATGTGTGTTCTTTCCCCACTTTTAGACAGCTAGTTTGTAAACTAACAATAAGTAACAGTAAACCAACAATTTTACCTGGTGTGAAAATGAGATGCTTGGTGGTGAATTAGAGAGAGAGAGAAATCTCCTTCAGCTGGTTAAAACAGAACAAGAACTAGAGTATGTTTCTTTCCTAAAAATCTCACTTCATGCATGAACCTAATTTCCACTCTTATCTTCAGCCAGTGATTGTTAACATTCCCCTACTTAATCATTTGCATTTACAAACATTGTTTGACCCACATATAAAGAGACATGACGATGAAAGAAACAGTAAATTAACAATTTTACCTGGTGTGAAAATGAGATGCTTGGTGGTGAATTAGAGAGAGAGAAATCTCCTTCAGCTGGTTAAAACAGAACAAGAACTACTGGACTGGAGCAGATTATTGAAGCAATGAGTTCTGTAAGTTCTTCAGAGAACAGCAAACATGGTGACGGTGGAGGAGAGCGTGATAATGTTCATTCTCATAAAGACACATAAAAAGATGCAGCCCAGTAGACAGTGGTGGTCTGTGCTGCCATTAAACACAGCGCAGCTTCTTCTTCTTTGTTCCGAAACACTACCCTCATGGTTTCCAGTGGTACCGCTGCTACGTTTGGGTATGTATCCGCAAGCTCTCTGAAAACTGACCAAAATACACATGTAAAGAACGCAGAAGACAGACGGGAATGTCCGTCCATATGTGTGTTTTAGCATAGAGCATAGATAAGACTGAACAGCTACAAATTAACCTACAGCCTGTACTTTGGGCCATAAAACCTTTTGGTGAGATGATCAAGAGAGAGATTCAGATGAACAAATAAACTGTGGTACACTGGCTGTTTTCATACACTTGGATGCCCAAACTAGTACATGATCCAGATATCTTCTTGTGGTCCAAAATAAAAGAATTCCTGAATATTCATTTAGTGACGGAGTAGCCGCCATTATAACCAACTGTGATGCAAAACTACTGTTTTTTTTATTGCACCTTCAATTAAACAAGAGTGTGTTATTAGAATTAATATTAAGAAACCACATAGAAAATACTGCTAAGGCCCAACATAATTTAAATGTACAGTTTGTAAAGGCTGGTGTAACCTCCCCCGGCCTCTGCGTCAGGTCGAGTCCGCGTAGCTGACGCAGAGATAGTGTGTGTTTATACTCGACATCAACACCGTGTAGCAGTTCCTTTCCCGGATCTGCAGGTAGCGGTTGGGTTGGGATCGGCCGGTAAACTCCAAAGGGTTTAACAAGTTTACTATACACACACTACATGTATGGGGTCTTTATGGGGTGCTGTTCGTAGACAGAGCTGCAGCACAGCCCGCTAATTTTGCACGAGTCCTGTCTTGGCTCATCCGTGGATTTTGTGCAACAAATCAGCAATGTGGCTACAGAATCAGTGATGTAAGCAGTCATCGGATCTAAAAAAAAAAAACAGTTATATGTCACTTTTGCCTGCGTTGTAAACGTAGTCAAATATCTGGAAACAAGTAATCACAATAAGACCAATCACAAAGGAGTACTTCCGCATTGCTGTGTTTGTGTAGCCGGGATGCACGTCAGGTCTGAAGAGGTGCGCATTGAGGCTCTGCGGGCCTACGCAGAGCCTCAATGCGTAACCAACCTTATGTGGATGACATAGGCCTTAAGAATTACTGATATCTAGTGGTAAAGATGGGAATAGAAATTACCTCAAATGCCAAGCACAGTTGTGAATAGACAGTGGCCGTCAGTGGCCAAATGTCTTCCCAACATAAACATCTGTTTTCATCTATGAGTGGTTACCGTGGCGACATTTCCTCAGGTGCAGCGATCACCGTACTACAGCTAACTACTTCAACATTGTGTACATGTGTAACGCTTTCATCTGTTTGCCTTTTAAGACGCAACTTATCCCAAACGGTGCTCTAGTACCTATCAAATGAAGCCAGTTCTGCAGTTTTAAAGCTCAGATAGTTCTCACTTCACACACAGAGTTGTTTGTCCATTCAGAGACACTGTAGTAAAAATGGGGGCACAAATATGGCAGCTGCCATGTATGTGTACCCAAAGCAAGTAAATATAAATGGCTCAATCTAAGAGAATAAAAACATAATTGTATTAGTAAAGTGATTAGATACCAATAAAAACACAGTTTTTAATGATATATTAAGATGTTCTGCCATTAACCTTTGATTTTGTTACATACTGCGCCTTTAAATGTTTAGTTTTACAGTAATATCAGATCCCCTTGTTTCATTGTCTACTTCAAAATAGAAAAAGTTTGCACACATGGTATGAAGAATGCACGAGGTGCACAACTTAATTTTTAGATTATTATTTTGTCTGGAGGAAAATGTGTAGACATGGTTTTTGTACACAAGTATTTGTTACATCTTTAAAAGATTCTGGAAAATTACTGTTAAAGATATCAGAAAATATCTGGCGCATGTCAGACCCAGTCACATTTAAGGAAATCATTTTTCCAAATGAACAAAAAACCTTGTGTGTAATTTGAATCATCTTAAAAACTTCCATCTGTCCAGTCTATCCAGTATTTCATCTATACTTTGATGTTCAGCACTTAAACTGAGCAAATGAACCTGCTAAATTTAACTATCATTTGCATTAAGTTTGTTCATGTTTTAAAATGTTCAAAGACTAGATTTTGATCCAACATCTGGAAAGGATGTTTAATACGTATACATCAAATAAAAAAATAAAAAAATAAAAAAATCAGCAAAAGCCTAAAGCCTTGAAAGTGTTACGTTTCAAGCTGCTGAAAAGCCCCTTTAGAGTCTGAACTCATCTGGAACCAGCGGGCGGACCCTGCCCGGATCTGGTTGTCTCAACGGATCACAGCACAGCTTCCGTTCTCTTCTGAGGTGGTGAGCAAAGTGAGACCACAACACAGACACGAGGCTGGAAGCCAACCGCAAGTAGAGGGCAGATCAAGTCTCAACCGATCAACAGAGGCTACCAGAAAAATCAGCTGCAGGTTCAGTAAGGAACATGTCACCCAGTCAGCAGATGGTTTAACTGCGCAAAAATCCATAAAGATGAAAATAGGGATTGTATTCTACACTGAACTTTCACAGTCATTCCTTTTTTTCCCTAATAATTTTCCAAAATACATGGAAAATATTTATACGGATGAAAAAGAATTTGACATAGAAAAATGTACATAAATGTAAAACTAAACCTGAACAATAGAACAAATTTTAGTATCATGGCTACAAAAATAATACAACTGTAAGAAGAAAAAAAGGAAAATATTGAGAAATAAATCGATAAATGTTGAAATATAAAGATAAATAAATGTATGAATATAGAAATCTGAAGACAAATGAGTAAATATGATGCATAGTTCTTTAGTTAATGTATAAATTTATGTTAAAGTCTTTTTTCTCAGTTTGCTTTTCCCTCTGGAGTCATCGAGTCATCTGCTTCTTTTATATTAACATCACCTCTTGTTAATCATACTCTTTAGTCTATTTCTGTTTTCACCTAAATCACCCTCCAAAATCTGCTTATGAACACATTTGAGGTCAGAAATGAGCAGTTTAATCCTACAAGATCTTAGTGAAAGTTTGTTCTGTAAGAAACTGCAACCGGATAAAGAAAAGGAATGTATAGAAGTGCATCACTTTTTTTTAAAAAAGAAAGAAAAAGAACAAATTAATATTTGAGCCATTAAAAACTGAATCAAATCCAGAAATTTCAACATGTGTATTTTAAGTCAGTCTTTGTGGTTTCTGTATCCTGCATTATTTATCAGTCTAATGGCCCACATTGCTTGTATACTGCTTTTGTATGTGTTTATCCACACCTCTACACAGGAACTGGTATTAATGTTCAATGTGTTTTTCTTGCTTTGTGATTTAGGAAATGACGGTAATGCTCCGTGACAACTTCCCCCGAACATATTATACATGTACTTTTCAACAGGTTTTGTGGTCCAAGATCACTCAGGGGATTATCATTTCATTTACGTTTACCTTTATATTTTTCTAAATGACATCAAATTAGTTTAATTCAAATTAGAGACAACAGATTTGTTATCAAACCATTTTTTTCCACACTAGCACTTAAAGTATTTGTCATCTGCATAAAAAAAACACTCATTTTGATGTATTTGATATTTTGCAAATGTCATTAGTATATATACTATTTCCGCATTTATTTATTCCAGTATTTCCTTTGTCCTTTATTTTCATGTGCATCAACAGATTTATTTTTCTAAGTCTCTTAACATCCCACATGTTTAAACTGAGGGCATTAAAGTGTTGATGTCTAGTATATCACTTTCATTCATTTCACCCCTTTATATAGGAAGAAAATATGTTGGCTTTAACCTTTTCATTCATATTTAAAGATTTTTTGTAGTATATGCACAAGTGTTGATGGTATATTTGTAAATTAGCTACTTCAGTGGACATTAGTGAGTCATCCAATACACTGCCACTCACTAAAGAATAAATAAATGTAGTCAAAAATTTAATATGTACACTTGCATTGTAAATACCAAGTTTGCCTCAGTGATAAACAGGACAAGAAAAAATATTTATATATATATATGACAAAGTATGTCATAAATATTTTGATATAATAGTTAAACAAATAAACTAAATAAAAAGTCAAATTATATAATAAAAACACAGAAAAGCCTCACTGCACATGCCTCTAGAAGTTAGATATTGTATTTGAAAAAAATGTAGCACCTTTTATTGATAATTTAGGCATTAAAGGGTTAAAGCCAGAAAAGAAAAAGAAAAGGAATTAAATACGAATGGATATGTATGTTTATTTAATTGTTCTTACATTTAATTAACATGTGCTTCCAGACACATCCTGCTGCCAAGGCCGTTTTGTTTTGAGCCCAGCAATCGTTACGTGGTTGCGATTAGGTTTCAGCGTCACGGAGTCACACACAGACACCTAACAGCATTCATTCTTGTTGACTCGGTGAGTGGAAATTTTCATTAATTGCTCCAGTTGTTGATTTCCACCTTTTATGACTAACATTGACCGATAATCCATGTCTAAGTGTCCGTTTACATTAATTACTACAAATGTCATCCTTTGTATTCCTTATCACAAAGCTGGTACTCATCCCCAAATACACTGAGCTTCCTGGTTTCCAAGGCAACGAGCCAGCAGCAGAACAGCATCGAGACGATATGATCCGCTACATGTGTCTTGATTCCTTTATGATCACACCCATGCCCATCCTGGCTGAGATGTGCTCCAAACTCATCTGCAGTATTTCATCCATCATTCATGACGGCGCCCTGCGTAAGTCCGCTTAGCCACACACAGCTCAGGATTCAGGTTAAAAAATCTAATAATAAATCGGAATAATTGATCACTCCTTTTTTTTTCCTCCACTTGTTGCATCCAGCTTGTCAGTGTGACCCTCAGGGTTCCCTCAGCGGTGAGTGCGATAAGGTCGGAGGTCAGTGCCGTTGTAAACCCAACGTCATGGGACGACGCTGTGATCAGTGCGCCCCAGGAACCTACGGCTTTGGTATACATGGCTGCACTGGTGAGTGCGCTCTGCGATCCACCATTACCTAAATCAGGAGAAGGACTCTCCTCCAGAGAAGTGGAAATTACTGGGGAGGTTTTTCATTCCCAAAAGAAAACATGTCACAAACTCAGAAGGGAGGTGAACCAAGACCATAATAACCAAAAAAAGTATTTATCTCCTCAGACATTATGCATACCAAACCTAACTTCACAACTCAGCCATTGGGAAAGAAGAAAACGAATCAAGAATAAACATCAGTTCAGCCCTAAAACTCAAACAAAAGTGAACACAGATTAGTGAGCTATGAAATCATGCAGTGAAAGATTAAGACCAAGAACCACTGCAAGTTCAGATGGTTAAACAGCCGGATGATGATAAAGGAGCCAGCCAGGAGTTGATGCTTTTCAGGGCAAAACCAGAAAAACAACCAACTGTGAAGAGATATACAAAGAGATACGGGCAAAGAAAGGCCCCAAACACAGATATGGGTTTATTAATTATTCCCCATTATTAAGTATTCCCACATATCTTATAACAAGGCAAAAACATATATTGTTTTTAATATTGTGCAATTTCTTTTAGAACACCTATCAGCTCTAATCAATAAAGTTATTAAAATACTTAAATTGATATTGATTAAAATGATCTTCCTAGGATTCCTTGTGTTATTAACTTTAATGCCCATCACTTGGTGTGGCTTTGCTCACTTTTAAGTTACTTTTGGAAACTTCCCAAGAGTTTGAGTTCAAGGCTTCAATGTAGTACTGATCTTTATTTTTATTTTATTTCACCTTTATTTTTCCAGGTGAGTCCCATTGAGATTAGCATCTCTTTTACAAGGGAGCCCTGGCCAAGACGGCAGCAACGACAGTTAAAACAATACAACATAACACAAAAAATACAACATAGTTAAATTATTTGGAAAACAAAAAAAAGGTGCCAATTCCACTAAAACAGTTACAGACTTCAGCTTTTACAGACTGTAACAAACATTTAAAATATCCCATGGAAACAATATCAGAGAGTTGGAGAGTTTTCTGGAGCAGGTTCCAGGACCAGGGGGCAGAATAACAAAATCTTCAAGGTCTTTATAGAGCCAAACTGAAGATTATAAAACCTACAATTGATTATCTGCATGTTTTCATGTGGAAGATTTCTAAAAGAGAACAGCATGTCAATGTTAAAGTATAATATTTTTCATTGTTTATAGAAATAAGTATCTCAAGGTCAGCGGATTCCACCTGCTTTAGTTCAGCTTAGCTGATAGGCCAATGCTCTTTTAAAGGGAAAACCACAACACACAGTCATGTAGGTGTGTGTGCTAGCGTGTATGCTTGAACGTTTGCCTCATTTAGCAAAGAAAGCACAGTTTTATCTGCTTACTTGTTATGCTGTGTTCCACTGTCAGGCAAAGACAATCAATAGAAAACCACTGAATAGTCCTTTTCGCTCTTCTCCAGCATGCGACTGCCACCCTGAGGGCTCTATGAGTCATCAGTGTGATCCAGTCACAGGTCAGTGCCCCTGTAGGCATGGAGCCACCGGACGTCAGTGTTCAGACTGCCAACCCGGCCAGTGGGGCTTCCCCAACTGCAGCCCCTGTCAGTGTAATGGCCACGCAGATATCTGTGATCCTCAAACAGGTGAATGTCGGGGCTGCAGGGACAACACAGCGGGTCATTTCTGTGAACGGTAAGGATAAATCACAGTCAGAACCTGATGCCCTTTGCCTCTTGTTATGAAGACGTTAAGTAATGTGTTCATACTTTTCTCATGTGCCACAGCTGTGCAAATGAGTTCTTTGGAAACGCCATACTTGGCTCAGGAGAGCACTGTCGCCCATGCCCCTGCCCGGGTTACCCAGATTCAGGCCACTTTAACGGACATTCCTGTCAAGCTGACCTTACCTCTGATCAGATCACATGCAACTGCAAACAAGGCTACACAGGTGAACAAAAACAATGCATTTCACTTTTTCTAATGCTTGCTGACGTCTTCTTACTCTCCTCCTTGTGAAGTAGACTTCTTAAATTTGCCATAAGTAAAACATAGCGTACAAAATTCTTTGTATCTAACAGCTACTTGTCTATGTGCCACTAAGAAGCGGCTTCAAACTGTCGTGTCCTGTTTAGGTCCCCGCTGTGATCAGTGTTCTCCTGGTTATTATGGCAACCCCGAGCAGCCCGGTGGGCAGTGTCTCCCGTGTGAGTGCAACAACAACATCGACCTCCAGGATCCTGAGTCATGTGACCCCAGGACTGGCGAGTGCCTCAGATGCCTGTACCACACGGACGGCCCGTCCTGCGCCCACTGTGAACTCGGTTATTATGGCAACGCTTTGGCCCAAGACTGCAGACGTGAGTGAGAGCTGCAGATAACTGACCTCTGTGTGATAAAACGTTGGATGTCAGTGTAGAATACGGCTACTTCAGTTGGATTTGGATGTGCCTGAATGTGAATAGATAATACCAACAATCAGTTCTTTATAAGAATGATTTCTTTCTGCATACTTATCTCAGTCCATTTCCTTCGCTCTACTCGTGTGTTTTCTCCTTTTTTCCCCCAGGCTGCATCTGTGTGTCTGCTGGCACCCTGCAATCTGCTTGCCGTGAAGGACAGTGTCACTGCGACCGTCAGACTGGAGCCTGCCCATGCAGGGAAAACGTGACCAGCCATAGCTGTGACCAGTGTGCTGCTAACTATTGGAACTATGGTCAGGACGGAGGCTGTGAGCCCTGTAACTGCGACCCACAGCACGGCCTGGGGACGCACTGCAACATGGTGAGGAGGAGTGGAAGTTTCTGGGAAGCTTGAAAACATCAATAAATATTCTAACATTATCGGTCTTTCTGTGCCCTCTGCAGTTCACAGGCCAGTGCCACTGTCAGCCAGGCTTCGGGGGCAAACAGTGCACAGAGTGTGAGCAGTTTCACTGGGGAAACCCACAAGTGCAATGTCAAGGTAATTCAGTTAATAATGATTGACATTTTATATCTCACGCCACATGTTCCCAACTGTGATGTCATCTAATTAGAGCAAAGATTTCTGCTGAAACATTCAGTAAAGCTGTTAAACAGCTCCAGTGTATCATGCATGATGACACCTCAAATCCTGTCTGTATTCCCTTTAAAATATATATTTGGTTCATGTTTTAGTAATATCATTTCAGTGGCTTAAGAATAAAAAGGAAAGAACAGTGGGATTGGTAAAGTTTGCAGGGTAAGTTCTGAAGTTACTTCACCAAAAGTAATTTTTGAAACAATTTCATGAAGTTAGAAAAAAAAAGTGTGTAAGAATTACTGGCATCTAGTGGTAAAGATGGGCTTGGCTCTCTGGAAAAGACATGTCAAAGTAGTAAGAGATCTGCTTTGTTAGGAATTTATTTATTCATTTGTTTTATTTAGCAAATAAAAGTAACTATTAAAATAAAAGAATTAAAAAATAATAAAAAAGAAAAAGAAAAAAAAAGAAATACAGCCTTTCAGATGCTGTGTAATAATAAAAAAAAAGCATGTGCGTTGGAGAGGTGAAGGCCAAATAGGCTAATAATAGCACCACTCCCAAAAAACTTAACAATTACATCAAAAACAATACATATACAAAATATATGAAACAAACTATAAATAATGAAGATTGTCCAATGTTGCTATTCCTGGTTTTCACTGGTCCTTCTATGCTAGCTACGACCCTTATACATGATGTTTGCAGACGTGTGTACTTTCAGCAAATGAAGTGTTCAAAAAACCCAAAATGGCTGAAGTTGAGCAAGAAGAGTGATGTGATGTGTTACCTGAGTTTAAATGTGAGTCCTTGTACCAGATACCTTAAAAAAGCTGAGCTATTTGATGGCATAAATCCTCATACTCAAGAAAGATTTTAGCTTTGAAGTGGAAAAATACCCGTAAGTTCACTTCTCTGAAGTCTCTGGTACTTCTGAGAAGCTTCTACACGATGAAAGGATGGAGATGCTTGGAAGCCTAAAACATCTTCATATTTTTATGGCTTAAAGCAGTTGGGGTTAAACCTTTCATTATATCCACACATATTTGTTTTTATAGCATCATTTCTACATGTAACTAAGGAAGCTGCCAGACTGTTTAACTCCCATCATGGCCTGGAGTCTTTGTTGGAACCCCAAAAATATTAGTTTAAGTTCAAATGAGCTGAACTCTTGTGTTGTTGTCGGCTTATTGATAAGCAACTGTAATCTAGGCTAGTAAAACAAAAAGTAGAGCAGGCTTTTATTTAGCCACAAAATAGCAGAAGCTAACAGAAAAGGGCCCCAACGTAAAGTCCAAACAAAAGGTTTGCAAACCACTTTTCCTCACATCTTTCTGTATAATCGTTGGTTGACTCTTTTTTTTATGAGGAACCCTTGAAAACATCACAAATGCAAGACGTTTTCTAGTGATCATGAACAAATACTCTAAAATGAGCTAGGCTTACCACTACTCCATGCTATGCTCAAACAAAATTTGAACATTTAGCATCAGATAAAGCAGCTTTCCTAGAGTATATCTGTTAGCTTTGTCTATAAATCTGAATCCAAGCATGTCATTTTGAGGTAGTTTTTTATTATATTTTCCTCCCTGTCTTCCCTATCTGTGTCCATCCTCTCAATCAGAGTGTAACTGTCACCCACTGGGCTCAGAGATTGCCCAGTGTAACCGCACAACGGGGCAATGCGAGTGCCGGGACGGAGCAGCGGGGAGGCGGTGCGATGAATGTGCTCGTGGCTTCACGGGCACCTTCCCCGGGTGCGTCCAGTGTCACCCATGCTTCCAGCTCTGGGACGACATTGTGTGCCAGATTAAAAGGGACTTGGACTACATCCAGTACACCGTGGAAAAGTTCCAGGAGAGCGAGCTCACACCTGGAGTCGGGGACAGTCGCATCAAAGAGCTGGAGAAGAAGCTAAAGGAGGTGAAGGATCTGATCAGTGGAGAGGAGAGCGACAGGATCCACCAACTGATTGGACAGAGTATTGATGATCTCAGGTGGGCAAGTCACACTGTGTGTGTTTGTTTGTATTCTCTTTCACCCAGCTACCTGAATAAGAAAAGAAAAACTAATAAATACTGCACTTTTCAGAGCTGAGATCGCCCTGACTGATGGACGTCTGATGGGTATCGCCCGAGAGTTGAACACAACAGCCGAAGAAGAAAAGGCCCTGAGACCCACTCTGGTTGACTTGGAAAAAATGTTCAGGGATCTCAAAGCTACTGTGGCGCTCAAGCAGCAGCTGCTAGATAACTACCTCACGTCAGGATTTTCAGGTAGCAGTCTCAACCAGTGAAGCTTGAGAAATATCTGATCCGTGTTATGTAGGATCTACTTCATGGCCTCAAGCAAAACTTTTAAAATAAATTAACATTACTTCAAAATTAGTATTATTATCAATGATGAAGACCTTCATTTTGATTTTTTTAGATCAGTTTCAAAAAGTGAAGAAGTACTATCAGGAGTCTCTGCAGTCTGAGGAGAGATGCAACGCCTCCGTGTCGGGTCCCGTAGAACAGTCCAAAGAAATGCGAGCAATCATTGAGAACCTGCTGAATGCCAAAAAAGACAACTTCTCCAAGGTTCTCGCTGCTCAGAACAAATCATTAAAAGATCTGCAGCAGAAAGCCGCCAACCTTGACGATAGGGTCAATCACCTCAGTGACAAGGTAAGCAGTGCTGGAAGTTTCCCTTTATTACACTCGTATCACGGAGAGGTGGTACAGAAGCTCCTTTTTCTTGCATGAAATTACACTTCTGTTGAAAAATATCATTGTGGGAAGCAATGGACTCCACTCTCCTGCTATCTTCTTCAGGATCTCAATATTTCAAGAGTTAAGTTTGAGTATGTTATTACAGTACAGTATTAAAGCAGGAAAAAGCCTGGAGGCTTAGACCACTAACCAAACTAGGTAGAGAAATAAATTAATGGTATTTTTTTTATACTGTCATTTCCCTCATCTGTTGACCAAGAGCAGATAGTAGGCAAAGTTTTTGTTGCAAATCATGTGTTTAACTGATCCAACAAACACCACAGAACATAACGGCTGCTGGTCGGATAAAAACACCACGAGATCCCCCGTCGTAGTTCCATAAACTCTGCTCTTCACCGTCGCTCCTTTATCTGTTTTATTTAAGATTTTAGCAGCTAACATTGAGAACTGTTACTTATCCAGCCAATAAGTCATGGTTTTTATAACGGTATGTACTGGTGCTATGCTGATGGTGCATTCAATGGCAAATCGCAAATCAGAATTACTCATTTATAGATATAAGATATTAAAATAATAGAGTAAATTATGAGCGTATTTCTTTAATGAAGTTAACCTGATGAACATTTGATGTTAAAAGCAAAAGAAGTATAATGTACATTGAATGCAGCATCATCTGAGGGTGATCAGAGATGATGAGAAAAGAGGCTGGATAAAATGGTAAAGTAACAGATTAGCCTGTAAATCTGAGCGGCTCATTTAAGTCACGATTTTATGTTTAGGGGACCTAAAATAAATTTCATTGGACTTTTTTTCCAGAATTTTTGAACCGGTAGTGGCTTCGGATACTCAAACATGTGCTCTCAAGCACAGAAAAAAGTAACATCTTTTTCCATAATGTGTCCCCTTTAATCATTATTGTAACAGTAATAAGTTGTAACAGAGAACTGAGGTTGGAGGTTTCTGGAGCCAAATTCAGAGTTAGGATAAGTCCAAGCGTAGAGTCACCGCTGTCTGCAGAACTGTGATAAATTCCTGGAGGTGAAATCTTACAAGTATTATGACTGCTTGTTGACTGCTCATTTCACCTGAGACTGAAAACAAACTAGTTAAAGGAAAAAAGAAACAGATTTCTAGCCCAGCCAGACACTTTATGACACTTTTTTATGGTAGAAAATAATATTTCAAACTGCAATATAGTTCCCCAAAGAGACTGAGTGGTTGCTGTTGCTCAAGCAAACATAGCCTCCAGTTTGGTAGCTGGCCGTCACGCTCATGGTGTTTTTGTAGCCAGATATA
This sequence comes from Atherinosoma microstoma, assembly GCA_037177055.1. Taxonomy (NCBI): domain Eukaryota; kingdom Metazoa; phylum Chordata; class Actinopteri; order Atheriniformes; family Atherinidae; genus Atherinosoma; species Atherinosoma microstoma. The sequence goes on along the minus strand of JBBBVU010000014.1, from coordinate 25,681,500 downwards.
ATTAGACCTGTTGGGACTAAGATGTGTATCATTTCTTAACAAAACTACCAACAGTACTCTGATAAGAAAATACATATTGTAGATAATGATAACATAATGGCTTGTAGGAAAAGTTTATTCACTTTGTGCAGAAGTTCATGCACAATATTAATGTCATGGACCAAGGTACTGGGAGACGAGGAGGTGGGACCCAAATGCAGGACTGACGAAAGCCGGCGGCAGATGAGAATAGCGAAGATTTGATTTAACAAAAGCCACAACTGACGACTGACAAACACACAATGAACTGGCAATGAATAAAGGAAAACCTTGAGCATATTTACAGAAGGACAGAGGACAGGAAGTAAAGCATAAAGAATACAGAAAGGGTGGAAACTACAAAATAAATACAGTAAACAAGACAGAACTAATAATAAGAAAAAACAGACAAGACTCAAAACTGAGAGACTGCAATGGAACATAAAACCCACAGATCATGGTAATTAATGGTCATACCTGATCAGGACTAAGAACAGTTTTTTTAAGTCAAAGGATTCCTGAATAATACTAGCAATTTGTTTGGTTTTGTTTCTTTATAGCTATTTATTGAGTATTTTTGTTTGGCTTAAAATGGTAAAGAAAGAAGTTGTTGGTTTAAAAGTTATGTAATTTTATAAAGTTATGGTGGTAGTTTGCATATATTTTTATTACAGTTATGTTAACCCAAGAAGACAAACTAATAATAATTACTATTTGTTTCCACTTTGAGATGTTTTGAGATGTCTGTTTCCATCGACCCGTTCTTATCAAGTATCTTATCAACTGCTCCTTCAAGGTGTGTGGCGGTCACAGCAAAATCGATATAGAGGGTGGTTGCCCGGACAGCGAGTGTGGTGGTGCCGGTTGCCGTGACAATGGGGGGAACCGTGTATGTGGAGGAGATGGATGCAACGGGACAGCGACGTCTTCTGTAGAAGCACTGACCGAAGCTAATAGGAACAATTTTTATCTGAACCGTCTCACTGTGGATTTGCAAGGTGTTGAAAAAAAGGTGTGTCCATTTTCTTTAATTCCCAATGTCTGTAGACTATTAAGAACAATGTAGTTATTTTGGGTGTACTTGGATTTCTTGTGTCCAGCTCCAGGATATAGCTTCTCTGACACAGGATGTGAAGAACCAGGCGATGAATTCGCTGGAGAAAGCCCAGAAGAAGAAGGACCATTTTGAAAAGAACAACAATAAGCTGAAAGACTTCATTGAAAAGATCAGAGACTTCCTCACTGGTATGTGGATGAAGATTTTGTTTGTATTTGAGCTAGATTATGGTCTCTTGGATGTGTTTTTATTCTCTCTCCATCCTTTGTGCTGCTCAGAGGAGGGAGCAGATCTAGAGAGCATAGAGAAGGTGGCTCAGCAGGTGTTGATGATCAAGCTGCCACTCAACATGACCACTCTGGACAAAATGATTGTGGAGATAAAGGACAGTCTTGCCAACCTCACCAACATTGAGGCGGTTGTGAATGAAACTTCACAACACATTCGGAAAGCCAAGGAGCTACTTGAAGAGGCTAAAAATGCCAAGTAAGTGAGACTATTGTCCTTTAAAATGGAAGCCATGTTTCTTATAAACTACATGGCTCACAATCGGTATGTAAATGCTCCGTATAAAGGCCTTCTCTGAACATCGGTTCATAAAAGATACTCAGCAAATGTCTAAATTTTGCAAGCTGTGCAACATGTCTTTTATATTTTTATATTTTATCTCTACAGTTTTGCCTCTTATGGACTAAAATAAACTACACCAGGTCTTAAAATGAGTTAAATACAACCTCTAATGGGCAACAACAAATAATATAAGATAAGATTATTGCCATTTGTACAACAATTGTACATAGGAATTTCTGTGCGGAAACAAAATCAAGAGTTCAACTTAAAGATAAAAAATAAATAAAAGATTTAAACAAGTGCAGACAGGAAACCAGACAATAAAATCAGTAAAAGTAACAGTGAATAATACATAAAATATGACATTCTGCACAGTCTTAATATTTAGTTGACAAAAACTAAGCCAAAAGGCAGAAGCAGTGTGGAAACTGATGTGCACCTTATGATTCAGCAGCTTGTAGAACCTGCTCTAGCAGCAGTAACTGGAAGTAATCTTTATCTGTATGACAGTATTAGTTTTTCATGCTGTTGTGTTGGAAGTTTGGTCAACTTTTCTTTACAAAGTTGCTTCAGTTCATTGAGGTTTCCTGCAATTGTTCAAGTGCAGATCTCTTAACGTCAAAATCAGGTGGAAGTCTGGACGATTGCAGCACCTTGATTATTTTGTTTTTTTAGTCCTTTTGTAGATTTGCTCCTGTGTTTGGGATCGTTGTTCTGTTGCATGAGCCAATTTCAGACAAGCTTTAGCTAAGATTCCCTGCAGTTTAACAATGGGTCAGATTGCTCCACGTGCAGCCAATAGTCCCCCCCTCAGGGAGTTTTACAATTTGACTGACACTGAACTGTTTGGTTTGGGTTTTTTTCTCAGCTTTTTGTAGGATAATGAGGTCTTTATTAACATTTTGTGTTCATTTTAATAGCCTTCCATTTTTCATTTGGATTCATTCTCGTTCATGCTGGTCACTTACATCATTTCCAGGTGCATCGGGCAGGATAAAAAAAATAAGCTGGAGTTGAAGAATACTCCTGACCCCTAGTGGCCAAAATCTGAGAAAACAAGTTTGATAAATAACAGATTATAACAATCACAGAACATGCATCAAGTCACAAACCTTTTACCTGTTTTTTTGTTTTGAGTTTTTAAACCAATTAAATGAGTAAATTTTTGGTTTTTGTTGCCACAGTTTTTGATGCTGTTTGCTTTCAGTAAACTTAAAAATGTGGTGACTTTGTGTTAAAATACTAAATACTGAATGTGAAGCACTGTGTAAAAGGTTTAGACACTATTCATTTCTTTATATAGCCTATTAAAATTAAAATGAGGAATGGGTGCAGTAAATTATTGAAACATGTGCAAACAAAAGTAGAAGCCAAAAACAGAGTTTGTACTGTTGTAATGACCTTGAAAGTTTATATTTGTTATGAGCAGCTTTAATTTTCAACACAGTCTGAACCCTCCTAGACAAGCTTTCTTGTCATTTCTTTTTGTAGTCTTCAGGAACTGTTCTCTAGACGTCTTAAAGGACTTTTCAAAGCTCTTCTTTGTACGTTCTGTTACCAGATGATCCCAGCCTGCTTCAATAATGTTCAGGTCTGGGTTCTGGGGAGGATTTATCACAGCATCAGACCTGTTGCCACTGATTTTCAGTCCAGTTTTTCTTCTTCAGCCTTTTCTCCCTGTTTTCCTTCCTTAAAGTCCATCAGACAGCTGCAGTTAGTCCAAAATGCTGCTGCTCGAGTCCTCACTAGGACCAAGAAAGTGGATCATATAACACCAGTCCTCAGATCTTTGCACTGGCTTCCT
>JBBBVU010000014.1:25660925-25677951 GCA_037177055.1 Atherinosoma microstoma | reverse complement strand
TAGAATAGAATAGAATAGAATAGAATAGAATAGAATAGAATAGAATAGAATAGAATAGAATAGAATCTCTCAGGTCCTGTGTCAGGTCTTGCTGGACTTTCTTTTCCTATTGAAGACATTTCAGGTTCATCTGCTGGACATGTTTTTTTTAGCCCTGATACTTCTTCTTTCATCCTCCACTTGTCCCATTTCCCCAAATATTTTAGGGACATGCTGCACACCGTGCTAAAGACATGGGAAGAAATGGCATGTATGTGACAGGCTGCTCGTATGTAAGATTGAATCTTAGCTTAGTTGTCTGTTATATTTGGACACAACACTGATCCATCACTTGAGTTAGATATGTTTCTTGAGCCTAAATGAATCACAGGTCAGTGTTTATTCTTTTATGGCTTTACATAAAAAATATAACAAATTCTTTTGGAAATAATGCAGTACATGGCCTGAAAATTATAGAAAAGCTGATGTCCAAATAAACGATTTAGAAGACCGTCACAAAGCCTGGAGAACTATTGCTCAAGACCACTTTAAGAGACTTCAAGAAAGTTTGGCTGCTTGAAAGTAAATTATTACTAAATAAGGGCATGCAGTATGTACCTTTTATTAAATCTAATCTACTACATTGAATAAGACTTACTGTCATTATACAGGACTACAGCGCAAACATTTCTGCTTTCTTTCTGGTGTATTGTCCAGGAACCGAGCCGTGGGAGTGAAGGATTTAGCCAGTGACACAAAGCAGGCATTAAATGTATCTGAGGAGGCCATAGCGAAAGCCAGGACAGCCCTGAAGGAGGCTAACAACAACTTGAACAGCACAAAGAACGCTACTGCTGAGGTACAGAAAGACTGAATATAACTTCTAAATGCATTATAACTGGCCACCTTTACAGTAAAAATGTAAATTGCACTCAGTTTTCTTTCTTTAATAGTCAAGTCACAGGTGAGTTGATTATCATCTCTTCCATTTCACCCCATTTGTCTCCATCACAGCTCACTTTCATGTGTCATTGTTCTCTAGGTGGAAGAGAGGCTGCTGCAGCTGGAGGACAAGCAGATGGATGTCATGATGCGTTTAAACAACCTCTCCATGGGGGTAGAGGCCCTCAGGAACAAGACAGAGATGAACAGGCAGATGGCAAAGGATGCCCAAGCACTGGCTAAAAACGCCACTCAGCAGGCTTCCTCATTGGAGCAAGTGAGTACGACGGCTTCAGCCAGTCTGGTTTAAGTTTTAGGGAAGCATTTTGGATAGTAATAGAAATAAAATTGCGTTAACGAACGGTTCTAAGTAGCAATACTGCATCTTCTCTCAGAAACTCAACAACACAGAAAGACGGTACCGTGAGCTGCAGATGAAGTTGGAGTCTCTTGGTGGGGAGTCTGGGAATCAGACCAACATCCATCAGAAGGCCAGAGATATGAAGAAAGATGCAGACGCTCTCTTCAACAAGGCCAAAAATGGGATAGAAAAACTCAACGGTGAGTACATGAAGCACCTTGGCTTATTTTAGATTGGGTGTGCCGGACCAACAACCCAATTTTAAAAAGTAGGGATGCTGTGTAATCTGTAAAAAAAAGAAAAAAACAGTTTTCAGAACTACTTAAAATTCTCATAAACCGATGTTTTATTAACAATCTAACATAGAAAACACATCAGATGTTTAAAGTGAGTCATTTAGCTATTTAATAAAAAATATTAGCTCATCTTGAATTTGATGGCTGCATCATGTTTTAAAAGAGTTGGAATGAGCTCCATGTTTACCACTGTGTAGCATCCCCTCTTCTTTTAGCAACAGCCTGTGAATGGCTGGCACCTACGAGGACCAGCTGCTGGACCTTTGAGCAAGAAATTCGGACTTTGTCTTGTTTAGTGTTTCATGATGTGCCAAAAGGTTTTAATGTGTAGCACTCAGACTCTTCTATGTCAAAGCCTTACTGTTATAATAGGTGCAGTATCCAGTAAAGCAATGTGTCATCGCTACATGCAAGGCCATCCCAGGAGAAAATCTCATCTGGATGGGAGCAAAGGTTGCACTAAAAACTTGTGGAACCCTCAACATTGATGGTGACTTTCCGGATGTGTAAGCTGTCAGCTCCATAGGCACTAATGGATCTGTAGCACCAAAGATGCAGGACGTTGAACCGAGTACTGAGAACAAGCTGGGTGGTCTCTGTCTCTCCTCTTTAGTCCAAACGATGGAGCTTCCATGGTTCCTAAAAAGGTTCTCATATTTTTACTGTCCTGACCACACAGAAACATTTTGCTTCCGTCGATTTTAAGTGAGCTTTAGTCCAGAATATTTCGGTTTTTTTTGTTTGGTTGTCTTTTACCTTAAGGAACATTATTATGGAATCACTTCTAAATTTGTACACATTTATTTGTAGATTGTTGAACTTTTGCCCAGCTTTACTTTTGAGAGACTCTGCCTCTTTAAGTGCTCTTTTTATGCCCAGTCATGTTACTGACTTGTTGCCAGTTAAATTCATTTATTTGCATCATGTTCCTGCAGCTCTTTCTTTTTGGTCTCAACTTGTTTTTAAGGCTTTTTTTGCCTCCATTCCAATATTGGAGATAATATGCGTTACATGACTGACTTTTTACCTGATTAATTGTTACATTTTATACCAAACTGTTTTTGGAAACTGGCTTGTTGTGCAACATCAGAATATTTTCTTTTGCTATTCCCAAAGATGACCAGGTGATATGATTAATGTCACAATATTTTTTCAGTATATTTTTGGTTCAACTTTGACTTCTTTTCTCTGTTTGTAGAACTGGAGAAAAGGTTCAAAAACAACAATCAGCGGATGCAGAACCTGCGCGATGAACTGGACAATCTGAAGCAAAATGCCACTTTGGTGCGGGACGAGATCCGGGAACAAGTGCAGAAGTACAGCAGCTGCTAATGATGACGTTACAGTTCCCAATAAATGCTGCTCTGGTAGAAGAGAAGTCAGACACTGTGACTGGAACAGACAAACATCACCCATGGAAATGAAACGCTGCTCTGGAGTTACCTCTATTCTTTCACTGTGTTCCAAGTTTTACACATCACCCATCAAGTGTTTTATCACAGAACTGCCTTCCTCTGTCCATGTACTGTACTTTTTCACTTCTTGATATCAAAGCTCTGTTGTGTGGTGTTTATGTCTTTAAGCTATATCAACAAGTGAATTACCTGTGGAGACGTTTGTTTCATTGTAAACACCATGATCGTTGTATTAATTGAGCTCATATGTAATAAACTTCAGTAATATATCAGATTATATTATCAGAATGTTACTCCGGCCCAAAAGGGCTTCCAAGAATTCGAGAGTATTTGCTGGAATATTTGATATTTGATAATATTACGAAGGCGTACTCTGGCCTTCTTTTTTTTACGAAATTTGTGGGGGGAAAAGTTTGACTTTTGAATGAAATTTGATTTTCTTATTGTGTAAAATGAAAATGGGTATTTCACACAAAATCTATCCTGATATATTTTGACAGAGATGAATAAATTTGATACAGTTTATGTACATTAATTGCATCCCGCTCTGTGTCAGTGTGTGTCCAATATTTACATTTCTGTAGTAGCAGAGATGTTGTTGCACTTCATTGCCACAAGGGGGAGCCATGCACTTACCAGTGCAGCCTTGTGTCTCTACCTCTACCAAGGTGCATGCAGAGAGACTCCTACCTTTCAGTTTTTTCACAGGAATTATTCATTATTGCTACTGGTGTCTTTCAGGTATAATTCTTTTTAATAACAATAATACTTATATATTAGAGTTGACATACTTATGTTTTGTCACTTAACATAGGATGATTGACACCTGATGGTTAAAGAAATATTAAAATAGTTTTTAAGTTTGCATTAAACTACTTAAATGGAAAATACTCTGAAGGTAATTAAAATCATTATTTCAATTAGAATTTTTAACTTTAATAGAAAACACAACAATTGTAACATTTTTGGCACCTTTGAATTTTAAGAAAATTGACCTTATATTTGGTCAAAATAAGAGCTTCTAAGTATTTTTCCATTTGCTTGTGTCTGTCAGCTTTAAGGTTTTCACAAGTCAAAATGGATATAAAACCTCCAACGTGTTTTATTATACTGTAGTTGGAGGGAATTATTTCATATTTGTCTCATTTCATCAACTACTAACAAACATTGCTCTGCATTTTCAACAAACTTTTCCTCGAAAAAATTCCATTCAAGATTAATTTTGACTCATTCTTCTTTTTTTTTGTAACTTCAGCCTTTCCTTATTGCTCCTTTCACTAAGCAGTTGTGTCTTTATTAAGACATTGAGCCCCACTTAGTTGTGTTTGGGCTGAAATCACCGATCGAAAGTGCTCCATTTCAGCCTAAAGTTACAGTAAAGGTTTGCAATGCAGGTGTTTTTTCTTCTTTTTTTAGACATGTACCAAACTCCACAAATTTCTTTCAAAGAGTTTCCTCTTGGGACCACATGTGGGAAGCATTTTAACAGCTTTATTATTATTAAACTGCTGAATAACATTGCAAACTGTTTAGACTGTTTCTTACAGCATTTATGATGTTCTCACATAATGTTTAGACATCACTATTTCAAGAAAATAAAAGGGGGAATCAGCCCTTTTCATACTGCAGTCAACCATGGTTTATTGAACATAGAAAACTGAGTACAAGTACTCCTTTTGTTAGGTTTTTGTTTTGTTTCTTCCTTTTGGTGAAGGGAGAGCGGAGTGGAATACTTTGGATTCAACAAATTGCCCCCAAAAAATGTGTCAAAAGTAAATTTTGCATGCACTTAATTTGTATTTAGCTCTAAAAATATTTTTTAAATGATGTGCTTAAAATTCAGAAATGCCAATAGTCTTGACCAGAATTGTGCCAATATGTAGTATCTTCCATTAAGATTAGTGTTCATGTTAACTTAAATTCCTATACAATGGGAAAAACAAGGGTTAATAATACATTTGAAAATATAATTTAAGTCTATACTGTATATAATGGTCATAAAATGACACTGCAGATGTTATCAGCCAGAAGATTGTTGCATCTTTCAGCACTTTTTCACACTTCTCAGACCAAGGAGATGGTACTGGACTTCCACAGGACGAGACCGCCAAGACAGCCTGTCCTCAGAGGGTCAGGAGGTGGAGGTGGTGTCGTCCTAAAGTACCTTGGTCTGCAGCTGGATGACAAACTGGACCATCTTTACAGGAGGGGGCAGAGCAGGTTGTCATACCACTGTCAGTATATTGTCAATGGCCTCTATGAGTGGCCTCAATATTTCCTGATGCAACCTTGAAAAAGAAATAATTTTTCACCTGTCACTTAACTTATTGCTTAACATTGTGAGGAAGGTCTGCTACTCTCTCTTGTGTTATGCCATGATGGGTTTGGGCTCTTAACAAAGAGAGACTGTCCACCAGCACAGAGAATGTGCGATATGACAGAGATATTCATCGGGCTTTGTCCTGGACAACACAGTCTGCCAGCAGGGAGACTCAAACACCTGCACACATCAGATAGAGATACAACTGTCTGAGAAGATTAAATGCTTGTAGAATAAAAATAGATGGACCACTCCTCATAAGTTTTGTGAATTATCTTTCTGAGGATCTATTTAATGGATCATGTGGGAAAACAGGTGATTTGCATGACTGTGAGATACATGGTGCTGACCACCTTTAGGATGAGGTTTTAGCTGAGAATGTGAGCAGGCAGGCAGGCTTCTGTGATCTGTGCGCGGCCATGGTTTGTTCATTGGATGCAATCAAAGGGAATCTAATCCGTCCAGCAGGGAGCGCGCATTCCTGCTCCGGGACACAGTCATATTGGACTTGTTGGAAAACATGTGGTGGGTTCATGGAGGAAAACTCCCTGCTGGAATTAACTTAAATCATTTTCCCCTTTCAAAGTTTATCCCTTGCCACCTAAATCAAAAAACATTTTGACATATCCCCACTGCTGTAATGCAATTCTGTTTCCATGGGGAGCATTTTGAGATATTCAAGATTTTATTGTACTTTCTGACTGTATCCATAGTATAAATATATCTTACTGAAATAGAGCTGTATATGCATTTAGAATGATAATAAAGAACAATATTTACACACTTTTTAGATTTTTTTTTCACTCATTTGATTTGCAAGAAAGTAGATTATATGATTCCTCACTTTACACTGGCTTCCTGTATAATAATTGATTTTAGAATGTTGCTGTTATTTTACAAAGCACTGGATGGTTTAGGGCCAAAATACATTCTGGATCCTCTGGTTCTTTATGAACCAACCACATCCCTCAAGTCATCGTAAACATGAAGAGGCAGAGTTTAGTTTTTATGCTCCTCACCTGTGCAACAACAACTCCCAAAAAATTGCAGTTCTGCTGAAACTCTCAGTTGTTTTAAATCAATGCCTTATATCAAAACAACTGTTGATTCCTCACACTGTAACTTTTATTTCTTGGATTGTATATATCTTATTATGTTTTAACTTTTTATTTGATTACTTTTATTTTTTTCAAGTTTGTTTTTGAAATCCTTTTTAATGCTTCCTCTGCATACCTTTAATGTTTTATGTAAAGCACTTTGAATTGTCTTGTAGATGAAATGTGCTATAGCTACCTGCCATGCCTGATGGTAAAAAAACATATGTAGTGCCTTCTATTTACCTTTAGGTGGTTTTGTCTGGTAACTGGGAGAATACTTCATAATTTGGGAACAAAAAAACCCTTACCACCAAACCTAGCTTATATGGCTATACAATCTTGGATGTGTGCTTGGATGGATTTATAGACAGTCTGCCGGGTAAAGGCTCAGGGGCCCCAGTTATCATGGATGTGGCTCCAGGCTAAGAGTTTAAAAATGAGGGGACTTTTTAAAAGTCATATATGTCTTCAAAAACACATAAAAGAGACCCCACACAGTAACAAAAATGGAGCAAATTCAAAGCCATCATTTTCACTCTGGGGGGTTTCCTCAGATGTAAAGCCTTACTACATTTACTGAAGAGGCCACCTAGTACTACTATGAGAAAAAACAAGCCTCAAAGCCCTCTGGGTGCTCAGTTTTGACCTTGCAGTTGTGAAGCTTTCACTTTCAAAGATGTTAATTAGGTAAATGTGTTTAAATAATAGCTATGATAAACCCTTTTGGGGACAGTTAGCCTGCAGGTAAATTGAGATTTTCCTGAAAATGAACATCTCCCCTATTAACCACAAACATATTCAGGAGCATATTATGAGGTCAGGCCATTAAAATTCTCTGTTGCATTCCTTGAAAGTTAGAAAGCCATTATGACTACGTGATTAGGCTACTTAGCGAAACACCGATCCGCCCACCGGGGACTCGAACTCGTGAACATCCACTCAGAAAATCCCCCTTTTCTAACTCAACTGGGTCTGGCGCTCACTCCGCTCCCGAAAGTCCACCTCAGGGTTTCGTACAGAGAGGCGCAAGAGCTGAGGACTCTTCACCAGCCGAGCTCCGCTGTTGACTGTCCGGGGAGCCCCGCAACAAGTGGCCCAAGAGGAAACAGTTTCCTACGGATTCGGAACATAGAGGCGAACACCTGAAACCGGACCGACACGGTGAGCCCACTTTCGCTGCGCAGTTAGTTAACTTTCGATGTATCTGATGATCGTAAATGCACGGTTAGAAACATTTAACGGAGTTGCATGAGAGAGAGTGGAAGAGAGAGAGAGAGAGAACCGCTTTGACTTCTTCTATGTTTAAACAAACAATTTAAACAATTCAGGGCTTCTCCATTAGATTAATGTAAATAATGGGGGGAATAGAAACAAATTACAATTGAGTTTCTGAAGGACCCCCTTGCTATTCAGCTGGAAGGAAAACTGAAAAACTCTCTTCACCTCAAACAGCTGCACAGATTTTTAAATAGACCACGGACATGGATATTTAATGCTAATCGTATAACACACAGCGTACACAATGAAATACCCTTTAAGCTTATTTAAACTACTTTCACTGTGTTTTGTGAAAATGTATTTTTGTTGACTTGAACAGAAGCTGTTGCCTGTCGCAGGTGGATGTGCGCTCAGAGATGCGAGCCTCACTGTTAATGCTCGTCTGCGGTAAGTAGACTACATCACGCTTTGAAGTCAATCCGAGCTCTCTGCTGCATAAAAAATCTTCAGATGTGATTCATTGAACAGATATGGTGGCTAACAAAAGGTCTCCAGGTCACTGGGCTTTCTTTGATTAGTGTAGCCTATAGAAAACGATGTAGTATAGTAAGCTTTGATGCCTAAATGTTGTAGACATTTTCATGTGACTCCTGTCAGAACTGGTTTTAAGAGTTGTCCAGCACCCAGGCCGAAATGCTGTCTTGTTTGGCAGCAACTAAACGTATAATGGTCAGGAACAGTAGCCTGACCATGGTGGATGTGAGGCTGATGGAAGCGTTGGCTCCTGCATCTCCCTCTGCAGAGATAAGATAGCTGATGTTTCTTTTTTAGGGCCTCTGGTGCCCTCAGGGTCTCGGGGGTCATCCCTGTCTGTCTCTCTGGTACTCTGTGGGTGGTGTAGCTCTGTTTATGGTCCTCCTAAAACAGGCCAGCTGAATCCGCAAATAGAGGCACCCACTCCACACTGTCGGCTGTAAGGAAAGCCTATCTGGATGCTCGGTTGTCCAGTGTTTAACGTGACAGAATAAATAGAAAGAAAAATGACACATAGTGCATTGTGTCACAATGCTGGCTTTCTTTCACTTTAGTAGTAGTTTTTACAAGCAGACCGTAGTGAAAAGCATCAGTGAGTGTAAGAGTCATCTGAGTAATAGCCTTCAATTAAATGCATTTTAATGTATAGTTTCCTGTGGTGAGAAGACAATGGGTTCATTGCTCCGGTTAAAGTCTATTAGTGCCTGCTGTTAGAGGCCACAGCGTCCCCTCACTGATCACAGCTGAAGCTCTTTGTGATGGCTGAAAGAACTCAGTGGCAGGTCTCAGGACACATTGAAACAATTTGTAACCTTTTTCTTTCGTAAGTTTTTACTCTTTTAGCTCTCTTTTCCATCCTTGAAGGCCTGAATTAATTTACTTGAGAATGAGCTTAGGAAGATGAAAAGAATATCATGTAAGTCATTTTTCTGCAATAAGATTGTGCCAGTCATCTGAATATTTTGACATATTATTTAAAGGTGGACTACACCATATAATCAACTGAAATTCAGTGGCGAGTTAGTTGCCCATTTTTCGTATATATAAACTGCTTGTCCAAAAAAAAAAAGTCACCACCTGGATTTAACTAAACAAATTAGTTAGAGCTTCCCATCGGATAATTACTGCATGGATGATGATGCTTCACATGCAACAAGTAATTTAACCCTAACTGATGCAGTGAGTTGCTCCTCATTCTTTTTTAAACAACCATGTCACAGAAGACATGTACTGTGGTTGTGGAAATATGTTAATTTGTTTCAGAAGGGTCAGATTATTAGCATCCAGTAAAGAAAACATCTAAGAAGATGCTGAAACTACTAAAATTGGGTTAAGAGCTGTCCAACGCATTTGGAAATACTGGAAAGATAGAGGGGAACCATCAACTTTGAGGAAGAAAAATGGCCAGGGCATCAGGGTAAGAAGATAGGAGGATTAAGTGATGCATCCCTTGTGCCTACTGTACAAGCCTTTGGGGGAAGTGTATGATGTGGGGTTGCTGCAGTTGGTCAGGTCTAGGGTCAGCAACATTACATGTCCCAACAAGGAGCTCACCGGACTACCTGAATATATTGAATGAGCAGGTTATTACCTCTTTCCTGATGCCACGGCCATATTCCTACATGATGCCAGGATTCATCAGGCGGTGAAAGAGTGGTTCAGGGAGCATGAGACATAATTTCCACACATGGATTGGCCACCACAGAGTCCAGACCTGAACCTCATAGAGAATCGCTTTACACAGCGATCTGATTCTCCCTTCGTCTACCAGATCTTGGAGAAAAATTAATGCAACTTGGATGAAAATAAAAGTTGCGACATTGCTGAAACTTATCGAAACGATACGACAGCAAATGCTGCCATAATCAAAGCTACAGGTACGCAATATTACAGCGTGAGACTTTTTTTGGATGGGCAGTGTATTTATACTGGTTAACGATGTAGCAGCACATCAGTGTCCATATACAGAAACAAAAATCTCTCTCGCTCTGAGTGCGACGTAATCCAAGCTTCACTGTTCTGTATAATGGTATGATTGAACCACGTTCTTTGGCTTGAAGACCAACCCCAAGAAGCGGGATAAGAGCAGACCACTCATCGCTCTGCAGCTGTTTCTAGTGTTTTTCTGTTACACAGGACAGTGCGGTTCAGCACATCCTGGTCTAAATGTAGGTGTTTTTTTTCTGATCATCATAGCAGCCCCACCTGAAACTTTAGACACATCATCTTGACATTACTTACACATTGAGGCTGCTGAGAAACTTGATTCTTTGTGTGTAGTTTGTACCTTCTGGAATGAATACATCAAGAATGAGCAAAGAAATAGCTGCTGTTGGTAGTGTTGTGTTTTTTCTGTTCATTTTTTTTAATGCTGCCTTTTATTGTTGTGTCCTGGCATGTATCTTGTAACAATTCTCACCTACATGCATCATATGTATTTGTTTTAACTCTGGTTTTGTCTGCATATTGATAACACCTCATGGAAATAGAAAATTAGATAAAAGTATCCAGCTTAATTCATATTTGCACTTTTTATGATGATGCCAAGCTTGTTTTTTGGGTGTTTTTACACAGTGTTAGCCTTTTAACATCTTTAGTCTATGGTTTAAAGCTATAAAGTATGTATAAGTTCAGAATTTTTACTATGTGGCGTGTGGCAAAGTTTAGTCCAGCTGACCTGAACAATTAAGCCTCTGACGCAGTGAAGTCACAAATCCAAATGTGATGACAGATGTAGGCTGTTTCATTCCTCTCAGTTAGTAGTTAATTATGTTGATTTTTGGATTGTTAACTTTTCATGAATATTGCTCGAACATGTTTCACAACTTAAAAAGCTGCTTTTTTTAAGCTGACGATGTGAGATATTTTGAGGGAATGCAATAAAAGATTTTTAGCCCATTGTTAGCTTATCCATTCAGACATAAGAGTGTAGTTTTCACACAGATTTGAAGTATTCTAAAATTAGCTTGATAAAGACTTATAAATATATGTTTTTTTATAAACGCATCATGAAACTCAGACACCTTTTCATGTCAAAGGTGATAAATATTTGCTGTCTCTCTGAGGTAAAGGGTAAAAGCCAGAGCCTTAGAAACCTGAGATGTAGTTAAAACATTTTTCGAGAAGTTGTTTGAGACGGATATTTTTTAGAACTGAACATTGAACAAGTGTTTTTCTAAAACCTCGTACGCTGTCAGTGTAGCGACAGTGAGATCCATCTATTCAAACTCCCAACACTCCTGAGGAAGAGCTGAAAGGTCAAAGGTCAATTCTAAATCCCTGGGTCAGAGACTGGGGTTAATTGGCTTGTCCACAAATGAATATATGTCAGTGTGTGTGTGTCTGATGAAAAAGAAAGAACAAGACAGGGGCTGACCTGGTGACAGGGACAAAAGAACAAGTGGCTTCCACTTTCTCTTTTATTTTCTATTTCTTTTCATATTCTTGTATGGGAATGGGGTAGTTTTGTACATGTGGATTGTAGAAATCCACATAAAGAAAGAAAACATATACTTGCTGATATTTCGATAAAATAGCCACAATACTGTTGCCTTTTTTTAATCTGAGTAAGGCCACAACATTATCATAGACCAAATTACTTTCCATAAATTCATTAAGTTGAACTGGATTTAGGAGCAAAACGTGAGGATCAAGGTTTGTATTTTGATCCAATGTAGTTCACCTTCCTTTCAGGTACGTGTGTGAGTCTGTGTGCTTGTGTGGGTCTTGAAACAGGTCTTTGTTGAACTACTGACGTCATGCTCAGATGTGTTTGTGTGGCCAGGTAAGAGCGGGTTAGGCAGTGGTAGCAAGAGGAGAGTGTTCCCCAGGCCTTTGCAAGCGACAGCCTCCGGAAATGTGTAGATGCCAGAACAATGGTGCAGTAAAGCCTACTAACCACCAGCACTAAAACAGAGAGAGAGAGAGGCTGGAATAAAAAGGGGGTGGGGGGGGTTGGATAGAATCAGGAGGACAAAGAGAAAAAAGAGAGAGACTCTAGGCACAGAAGAAAGGCAGAGGTGGGGGAGTGTAGGCTTGCTATATGAAAGGACGTTGAGTTGGGTTTCTCTGTCTTGTTGACAGGGGCTTTTCTGGATTAAAAGAGGAGGTGGAGATAAAAGCAGAGGAGGAGGACTGGGGGGGTGGGGGGGTGAAGGTGCAGGGAGGTGGAGTAGGAAATGGAGCTGGTCTCATTAAAAACAATGGAGTGGTTGGTACAGTGGTGAACATGAGCAGAGCTGCTGTGTGTTTACAGTGTGAAGATAAGCAGGTGTACTGCAGCACAGAAACACTCCGTCTTTTTAAAAGATTTGACTGAAATTTACTCTACAGTTGATCTAGGGAAATATGCAAAGGTCAAACTTTTGATCCACCCCTCATTTCTTTAAATTAGGCTTCCATGCGGCCAGGCTATTTTTTCATATTTATACGTGATCTGGTGAAATATTTCTCCAGAACTTCTGAAGGTTTTTCAAAGCTTAACTTTTTTCTATTAAGCCTCAAAAAACTGATCTGTTGATGCGAGAAAGTCAATTTAACAATAAAAATGATTTAATACTGTGTCTTCAGGCACTTTGACACCAGCTGCTTATTGCAAACACATAATTTGTTCCCGTTTATTCAGCTGCAACCATGAACATTTCAAAATAGTAATAAAAGAAAAAGAAAGAGCAGTTTGACAGTATTTTTGCACCACCAACCTGATTCACAAAGAGCTATTAGCTGAAAACATCCCAGCATGTGTGCACCACGTCCCCAAAATATTTGGTGAAGATTTCCCTAAAACTGGACAATTGGAGGGCAAAAACAGAAGCATCAGGACTTACAACACTATCTCCAGCAGATGAACATCATCTAAAAATGTTTTCCTCAGTTTAAATAGGAATAAATAGAGAAATAACGACAAGTGTCTCGCCTTATGATTTTAAGTATTGTTTAAAATGCCAACATTTTTTTAATTTAAGTTTTTAAAAAAAACTTTTTTGTTGCTACAAGCCACATGCCTAGTCTGCTAAAGTTCTTTGTGAGACTTGTTAAAAAGCAGCGTCAGACATCACCACACATCTAATTATCCAATTGTAAACAAGCAGCAATTACAGGCTGATCCTACAATCTGCCAGGAAGGAATGAGGGATAAGGAAGGAAAGGCAGATAAACTCAAAGACAAAGGAAAGGAAGAAGGAAATAGGGATGTATGCGCTTCACATGCTTATTTTCTTGATATATTTTTTCAAATAAACTTGTGTTGCCATGGACAACACACTTGAAAAAGTCAAATAAAACAACCTGGCTTGTAAACTCAAGCCAGCTGTGTCGTGCATGTTCCAGGTCGCCTCTTTTTATAGACCCGCTTGTTAAGGTAACATTGCAAGACTAGTTTAGTTATGAACAACACAGAAGTGTGTGGAAAAAAACATCAGGATATTCCATTATTCAGCAGCTTGTAGAACCACCATAGTTTTCTGTATATTGTTATCAATTTCATAAAGTTGTGGATGAATTTTGTTCCACTCTTCTTTATAGCGTTGCTTTTGTTCATTTAGGTTTGCAGGGATTTGTTTACGCAAAATAAATTAAGGTCCCACTGCAGCATTTCAATTGGGTTGAAATCTCGACTTACCACTCCAACACCTTGTTTCTTTCCCATTTGACACAAATACGTTGGTATACAGAGTAGTCTAGTTGATATGAGGTGTTTGTGCTGACATGCTGTATTTGGGTTTCTCCAAACATGGCACTATGCAATATGGCTAAACGTCTCCACTTTGGTCTTATACATCCATAGGACATTGTTCCTTTGGTTTATTCAGATGCCATGTTCATGTTTTAGTGGGAGGAGGCTTTCTCCTGGTAACTCCTCTAAAAAAGCCACCGTCTGTCAGTCTTCCTCTGAGTATACTAACTTTAACTTTTAACATGCTAACTGAAACCTTTTGTCTGACATGCAGCTTTTGGGATTTTCCCGGTTTCTCTTAACATTGCTGAGTTAGAGGAACTTGCTGGGATGTTCAAGATAATTGAGCAGCCCTTGAAATGCTCAGATTTTCTTTTTTAAAATGCGTCCAGAGCCCAACATATCATCTGATCCTCTAGAGATGCTTAAAAAAAAGAAGAAAAAAAGCATAATTTCCTTCTCTCTCTGGGTAGACACAAGGTCATCATCAGTTCAAACCTAATGTTAAAAAATGACTTCACATTGCACAGAGCTCCCAAGTGTATTCTTAATTATACTCTGAGTATTGGCCCTTTGGTGTTGGCCACACAGAGAGTAAATTCCTCTTTTTTCACACACGTGGCAATTTCAACATTTAACGGTTATATGCAAGAACAATAATACACACATGTGCACATATGCACACAAAGCACAAATGTTTGTAGTTACATACACAATGATTACATAGATTATCTTTAAAAGCCCTAACCCAGACATGCAATGTCTAAAGTCAAGTGTGCTGAGCTTATCTTGTAAACAGAGCCAGAATTTCTTCATCAGAGGCTTTAATTAGCACCTATAGTACTCCATGTTCCCCTAAGCAGCTGCTGAAAATGATGGCAAGCAAAAACCACCATGATCGCTACCCAAACCCGCAGCAACTCTTTCTCTGGCTGAGTAACTGAAGAACAAGCTGGTTGACCGTCAAGCTGCACCCAACATCTGTTGGCCATGTGTGCCCCTTATTTGGTGGATTTATCCAGCTTCAGGCAGCTGGGCAGGGAATTTGTGGCCGGTAGCTGGATTTTTTTTAGGAGAATTTCATAGATATGATCATAATCACTGCAGTTTGTAGGCTTTAAGTGGGGAGTCTGCACCATTGCAGCAATGTTTGTCTTCAGTTATCTGCAGACCGACAGACTTTTATAGAAGCTGTTTTTATTAATTGCTGCTTCAATTTAAATCACTGGTAATTACAGACATGTGGGAATGAGGGACTGCAGGTTGGACTCGGACTTCACCTCAGATGTCTCCTATACACCGAATGAATAACAAACATTGTTAGCTCCACTTCTTCCCTGCCCACCTGTTGCTGGCGGTGCCTCATTCCATATTTTCTCTCCAGCGTGGAGTGATTCAGACATTTCTAGGATCGCACAGGAATGTGAATGTGTCCTCCTGTGTGACCAGCTGCTTCTCGGTGCCATGCCTTGTTAATCTATCAGTCGGTGTAATGGGCAACGTCTGGCCTCACTCATTGAAAGTGTCTGTTTGACAACCAGCAAGGCAAGCAGTCGTACACTCAGAAAACAGCTGAGCAACACTCTACTGTATCAGGTCAAGACTAAATATAACAAATATGGAAAATGACAAATATATATTAATATTCACTGCTTTCAAATCTTTAATCTATAAGTCATTTTGAAATACAAATCTAAACAGGTTTTTGGGCAACTTTTTTTTAGATATGATTTAATGTTTACAGAAATCCTCCACAGGGAGAAGTCGCTCTTGCTGTTTTGATGTTTTTATTGCTCCCGGTGTTTCTCCACATTCTTAAAAAGCCTACAAATAGAGTAAACAAGAGAGTAAACAAGATGAGCCCAACCCTTAAAATTTTTAAAGCTATTTTGTTCTTTTATAAATGTGGCAGTTTTGGACAATATCTTGCTAGATGCACAAGTATGTTGTCTCTTTTTGCAAACTGCTTCATTTTCTAAAATGATACATGCTATTTGAGTAGAAGCCTGGTTTTTTTTTTTATAAGTTAAGGCTTAGGTAGTTATTAAGGGAGGTTGGCATCAGTGCAGAAGGTGAACAGCAGGGCAGAGTGGGGAACCAGATCTGCCTGGGTACATGTTTTGGATATTAAAAGAGAGGGGAGATGGGAGGCAAGAGCTGAGAGTGATAAAGAGGCGAGCTGGGAGGAGAACAGCTGTCTGTTTGGCTGTGGGAGCTGACCATCTATCAGCTGAGTGCAGAGCAAAGAGAGGACAGAGACACACAGAGGGAGAATGTAAACTAATTAGCAAGGAGGAGGTAAAAATAAAAAAGGATTGTTGACTTTTCTCTGGCCAGGTCTTAAAGTAGCTATCTGATGGTGAGTCCTGAACATTTTAATCCCAAACCCCCTCAGGTCAAATATTGAGCTCATCGCTGTCTTAAAATGATGCTAAACTTGACTGTTGACTTCTCTGGGTAAGCTGATACTGGATCTCACCATGCTGTCATTTTTATATTACCATCCAGTGTGTGTCGTCCATGTTCTCCCAGCATTATTCACACCTTGCTATTCATCCCCGTCGGGGTAAAGTCCCGTGTGTGTGTGTGTCCATGTGGGCCTTCTTGTCAGACTGTTTATTTTTGCCTCCTGCATTGTTTATGCCGGAGGTAAATGTGACAGCAAACTGTGCCTCGCCAGCCTGTCCCACAGGAATGTATCACACTCATGTCACCCCCTCCCCACTCCACCCTGGAGCTGCAAAGATTTACTTACTTTGCAGGATTAGATGAGTAAACACTGGTGACAAATTAAAAGGAAAAACAAGTTAAACTAACAGGAAAAACAAAGTTTATTGTGATGTATGTTCACATGTTATTCCAAGGCAAGAGGTTTCCTTTGCAACAACTTAGTCGTCACACATGGTGTTGCTCACTACATGAATATTGCTGCTACTCTACCACTTTAGGGGTCTTTTGTTGAGGGATTTGACTGGGAAAATGTGGCTGCTTGTGATTGTTGTTTTAGAAAAGCTAAGTTAATATGGTCAAAAATTAAGATTTATATTTATTTTAGTTTCATTTAACTGTTTTTGTTGTCTGCATTAACTGGAATAAATATGATTGAAAATTAGTTTTTATCTCAAACAATATGCCATATTTGTTCAATTTCAATTCTGTTCAGCTTTATTTGTATAGCGCCAATTCACGA